>JAJJID010000352.1:0-41748 GCA_022204955.1 Macrophomina pseudophaseolina | reverse complement strand
ATTCGCCGACAGCAGTGCTCCCCCAATTGCCATCGAAGGCCCTGGAGAACCATCTCCTCTCCTAGCACAGGTGCTCCTCGTCGATATGGGAAAACCTCTTCCTGGCTCTGCCGTGAGACCGGAGGCCAGTAGCGATCGAGACTTGTGATGGACTAGACGATGTACACTCATCACCATTCGCTACCGGAAACCGGCACGCACCGCTCCCACGCTAGACAGCAGTTCGGCGGCGCCCGGTGCGCTCCTTTTTCATTTCCCCTGCGAGCACGGCGCACGTCGAGAAATGCCGATGGAGGATGGCTCGAGTTTCACCGTGTTCGCGATGTACGGGAATATACTCTTGTCTGCTCATACTCCCGGGCCGTGCTCCGATTTGGCCAGGCGTTGGACCCAGATGGCTGGAATTGTGCTGTATCGTCGTACCGGAGCCTGTGACTGCCGGAGAGTGGGCCCTGTCCGTGAGCCTCATCGATAGTACCGCCACCGGAGGGGAAGCGTGTCGGATTAACTCCGCGACGGCGGCCCGCCTTCTGGTAGGGGATGAAGAAGATTTTCGCTCCCACAACGAACGGACGGCGTCTTGGGATGGCAGACTATCATGCTCATCGTCTTCTTTTACCGCTCTGGTCATTGGCTGCCGCTGGGACGGAAAGGATCCATCTGGGGAAAGCGGGGGATTTGCAGTTGGGATTGGGCGGTAGCGGTGATCGTCTGCCGCTGTTGGTGCCTCCACAGTATTGAAGGACGAAACGACGAAGGGCATCCACGAACCGAAAAAAGCTTTTACCATCTGCTCTCAGCTATCGTCACCACGCACGCCTCACATATGCCTCGGTTAGGCAAAAAGCAAAAAAAGCCAATCAGAAAATTTGGCAGCTGCAGCGCAGGACGCAGGAAAGAACAGCCGTGAAATTGTGGAGTTCCCGTTCGGAGGCGCTGGAGATCTCCGCCGCGTATTGATGGGAGAATTATTGGTGGAGAGCACCGACACACATACACACAATCTTCTCTCTATGTGAGATTCCCGAGCGCTCCGACCGTTACCCATTTCGTCGGGTTACGCGCCGGTTTGGGCAAGACGATGCACGCCCTAGGGCGTGGGAGGGGATGGAAGACCTGGGCCTACCTACGCCTCGCAGGCCGTCTCCTTACGTAACCTTTCGCATTATCGCTTTCTGCTTGTCTCTGCGCCACACGCGGATGCGCATCACTGGCTGAAAAGAGGCGCGAGAGAGGGAAGGTTGCGCTTTCCACAACTAATCAGCACGGGCGTTGGGCGGGAGGCAGCTCCGTCACGTCCCTGTTGCGCGCCTTTCTTGTCAGCCACGAATTGAGGACCACAGACCGGACGGGATCAGTCAGCCACCGAATCAATTCTTTTTTTTCCCCTTAGTGAGAGGGCAAGCAGGCAATTACGGACCGGGATTTGATGCTAGCCTGGGGGAATTTGGCCGGCCTGGCGGACAGCTCAAGCCTTTTCCGCGCCTTATCTCTCTCATCGGTCTGGCCAACGCTATGGCCCTGGTGCACTGCTGCTGCGGGACGAGCTCTGTGCAGAAAGTTTCCCGCCACTCCACCGGAACCATTGTTTTGCCTTTGACTCTACCTCTCTCTCCATTTTCCCTTGTTAGCTGTTTGTGGTTGTGATGCAGTCAGCGGCTTTGCCTGATAGAGGCAAGAGTATGGCGAGAGAAACGGCGGCCGCCAAATGTGCGGGCGGACGGGACGGACATGGCGCGCTCAGGGCAAATGTAGGTTAGTGCTGAAGTGCTTTGGAGGGATGGTGGCGTTTGCGAACGCGGAAATTCGAGCCGCTGCTTCAGAGAGAGCGTTCGTCTGGCGAAGCGCCGGTTCATCATCGATTGCCATTCGCGTTGGAGAATGCCATCGGCGATTGCACAGCTCGAAAGGCAGACTAAGTTCTTCTGGACTCTTTCGTGCTCTCCATCAGAAAAGGCGAGAGTGCAGACCGGAGGTCTTGCAAAAGGGCGCCTACGGGATCGGCGTTGCAAGGTGCCGAGGAATTGTGCGGCTGGTCACCAAATCGGGCCAACGAGCGAAGGAGAAAAGAGCAGGGAGCCGGGTCCGGAGCAGGCTCGACGTTGGGGAGCCCACATGCAAGACATCTGAAGATCGACGAGGATCTTCCCTCTCCGCAAAAAAAGAAGCAAGCAGGCTTTCTTGGGGGAGGCGTGTGCGTGGAGGAGAGAGGGGGGAAGGGGCCACGGCTCCGTAAAAATATTCCCATGCCTCTGCTCTCCGCATGTAGATTGCTCACCCATCACGCACCTCTTCCCACCGGAAGGTCGATCGTCCACACCCACCCACGGTCCCCTGCCCGCCGCGCGAACACGCCTTTCTTGCTGCTCGGGCGGTGTTCGCCGTCGTGCAGCCAACATAGTTTGATCCGAATCGATCATGCCGTTGTTGCTACGAACCGCCAGCAATAGAGGCTGGACTGGACCCTGGCCCCGTGGAGGAGGTGCTGCGGGCTGTTGGCCAACCGCGGCCGAGGCCCTGCCAGAGCTGTCAACCCCGCTGTTAAGTGCGCCGTGGTGCCGAAGTCAAGATTATGCGCTAAGGCTGGGGATGGGAACGCACTCTCGACTGGCTGCCGTGGTTGGGCGGTCGGGAGTCTGCCGCGCCTCACTTGCTAACCGGATGAGATAGCGCAATTGGCGGGCCGGCAGCGCAAAATGGCTGGCTGGCTTCAGCACATAGTCTGTATGCTGCGATTGGACCCCGGGGCCACAGCCTGGTAGACTAATGGAAAGGCTATCTAGCGGTACCATCGGAAAAGCGGGAAGGCTGCACTAGCGGCATCAGATGGGGGGGAGCTATGGTCAGGGGCTGGATACGCTTCCCCAAGTTACTAGCGTGTTGGAGTGTGTCCCTCTTTTTTTTTCCCTTCGCTCGTTACCGTGTATATATAATGCCCGGACGTGTACCTGCTCACAGCGACTACCTGCTCTCCATCCCTGCAGCACAGGCTCCGGCTTTTCCCATCCTCTTCATCACCTCAGCTGTCTCAGAAGCAGAATCCTGCCGGGTCCCTCGAGTCATATTTCCCGCCGTACCGCATTCGCAATGCCGAACAAGACCGACAACACAGTCTTCCCCCCGGCCGAGCTCCGCGAGATCGTCCAAGAGGTTGTCGAGCTGCTCAAGGACCGGGGAGAGACCATCTCCTGCGGCGAGACTGTAAGCAGCAGTCCCCCGCCCTTCTCGAGCATTATTCAAGCTGGCCGGAGATGGGGATGGAAGTGGATTAGTGGCTAACCATGTGGCGTTCATACGTAAACAGGCGGCTGGTGGTTTGATCTCGGCAGCCATCCTCTCAGTGCCCGGGGCGAGCGCTGTCTACAAAGGGGGCCTGACGGTACGTTGCGGCTATTCTCGATATCATTCCTTAATTTACTGTGGGGCGGAAGGGCTGATCGTGGCTTGCCTGTTAGCTGTACACGCTCGAGTCTCGGGTGGCCTTTGGCGGGTGGACGCAGGAGCAAATCGACAACTTCACCGGGCCGTCAATCTACTGCGTGCTCGGGCTGGCCGAGCATGTGCGCGGGCAGCTGAAGTCGACGTACGCCGTGGCCGAGAGCGGATCCGCGGGCCCGTCGAATTGGGGCAAGACGGACAACATGAAGGCGTAAGTCACCGCAACAGCAGCGAGACTCTTTCGGGGGGTGTACTGACGCCGGTGGGAAACAGTGGGTACGTCGCGCTGGCGGTCGCGTCGAGCGCGGGCTGCGTCGAGCGCGAGATCGAGACGGGTCTGGTGGACCGGGATGCCAACATGGTCAGGTTCGCGGTTGAGGCGCTGAGGCTGGTCAAGGACGTGATAGCGGCCGACATGGCCCGCTTCTCGGGCTGGCTCAACTGCTGAACGAATTTCCTTTCCTTGGCCTCTGCGTTTTTGCCTTTCCTTTTTTGCGATGATACCGCGCGCGCTACATCCACGCACACCCACCCGCTCTGTACAGTCATGTCGTTAGCTACGATTCTACCTAGGCGTCCACATTCCAATGCGAGAAAACTTCCAGGAGTATCCGAGCCCTCACTCTCCCATGTTTTTCTTTTTCTTAGTCCTTTTTGCTTTTTCCCGCCCCCTGCCGCGACCAGCACGCGGGAACTCGGAAGACGGGTTGGCGGGGAATTTGACAGGCTCGGCGGAGCCCTACTGGGCACAGCGGGGGTTGCATTAGCACGCCAGGCGCGGAAGCATGGCACGGCCTTTCCCCGAAACCATCGTCTAGTCTTCTGAACGCAAGGCAATCGGCAATGATCGCCTCTGCGACGATCTGGTGTCGCATCCCGCACAATTACACTTCCGCGGCCCTGAGAGGGGGCGCAGCTGACAGTGAGCCCGGCCCTGCCCTGCCCTACCCTGCCCTGCCCTGCCCTGCCCTACCCTGCCCTGCCCTGCCCTGCCGGCCCAGCTGCCCTGGCCCGGCGCCAAGCGAGGCGTTCTCTAACGGCCGTTGCGGAGGCTTGTCTGGCCTCGGCTGCGCGTGGGAAAATCACTCACGGCCGGCAGGGAAATAGGTGAGGAGGTGGTTGTTTGGGCGGTGATGCCTGCCTGCGCTCCCGAGTCAGAGCCTCGCTGCAAGCGAAGACTGATCGAGACATAGGCGAGGGACAGTTTCCTGTTCGAGCAAGATGGACGTCTCGTCGAATCCTGATCGCCTCCTGCTAAACAAGTGCGCGACTCAGGCAGCGGCGCGGCGCTTGCGCGTGCTACGGCATCCTCCTAGCACCCCGGAGTATATCCCGCCTCCAGTTGAGCCCCTCTGAGCCTCCAGTGCTGCCGGACCATCCAAGTTACTTATGTGGCGATCCGCCCCGGGGGTTTGCCCGGGCTGCTCGACCGCATGGGCTTGGTTTGCTGGTCGCTGAACGCCCCGGCGGACGAGGCAGCATCGAATCGGCCAGGTGGAAGCTGATCAACTCGCTTGTCTAGACCCCGATCTTCGGTCCGAGGAGGGGAAGATCTTGCTACATATCTGAGCTTGGCCCCCACCTTGATCTGGCCTCCGCTAGCTTCGTGCTTACCGTCTGTGGCCGCACATGCGCCTGCCTCCTGCAACACACGTCACTCCAAAGCTAAATCATCCTGCCTTTGGTGGCTGTTGAAACACTTCGACACTTGGCAAATCGCGGCTCCCCCGAACCCACCGCCAGAAAAGGGCTCTTTGGTGCGGCCAATCGAGTTGCGCAGACTCCCCGCAGGGTCCCTCGACGGTGACGTGCTCAGCGTTGCGCACGTTCTGCATATTCCGTATACCTTGCGCCATCTGTTTCTAATCAACCAGCCGCTGCGACGCGCTATGACTGCTGAACCTCAGATTGATCAGCCTTCATGCATCACATCCCCAGGTCACGTTGCCCCGAAGGAGGATTTGCGGGAAAAAGTCTCAACAGAAGGAAAACATCCGTAGGATGCCGCCCGTCTCGTGGTTCGTTGGGACCATGACTTCTTGAAGTCTATCGCCTCTTTTTTTTTCCTCTCTCTCTCTCTTGTTCGCACGGCCATGCCAGATACTTTCCAATCGGCCGTGGCCACATCATCTTTCCACTCCCCCCCCCCTCTTTAAAGATTTTACGGTCATTCTATGCCCCGTGTGTTTCAGCTGATTCGCCATCCCATTATCGGACCGGTAGATCTTCTCTTCAGACACAATCTTGTCCTCTTCGGCTATTTCACCGTGGAGATTGCCGACTGCGGACCTCGTTTGATACGCAAGCGCCACGTAGGGGTGGGAAGCAATGCGAATCTTCTCTTCAAGAGGCGAGCAAAAAGGAAGGTGTGTGCCATGTGATCCACCTGCACCCGGTTTTCCCCTGCCCAATAATTGGGCGGGAGGCGGTTTCCGCTCACTGGTCATGCAAATGCTTTGGACTCATTGCGCCAATATCTTCATCGCGAGCATCGGCGCAGCGGGACCTGGGCTTACTCATCTCCAGCTGTATCTGTCAGCGAAAATATTTTGGCATGAGGTGGATGTGATACTCGTTCGTGCCTAAAGAAGACATGCCTGCTGATTTGCGCTTGCACATATGGCTTTAACTGTGGCCTTGGCTTCGTCGGACGTATCCTCTTCAATATCCTTACGTACTTACTGTCCTGCACACGGAGGATACATTGCGCGACATGAAACCCATTCAGGGGCCACAGCAGTAAGAGAGAGCGCGTGTGTCTACCAGCAATTGGCATATGTCAGGCAGCTTTTGACCTCACTTCTGATCACACGCAAGTTCGCGTCCCAAAATACCCTCCAAAAGAATGTATAGGGGAGGCCATAGTCAGGCCGAGCCATCAAGCCTTCTTCCATCCCCTTTCTTTATCAGCGTTAACCTCCAAACACACGAAAAGACCTAATCCCCTCAACCCTCGACATCGTCACACCAAAACAAACCATGCATCATCACCACCACCACCACCACCACCACTACCACCACCACCACCGCCTTCCCCCACGCCCCCACTCCTCCTCAACCCCCCTCCCAGGCAAACTCCACGGCTCTCACCACATCCTCGCACTCATACCCGCTCACCATTTCCCCCGTCGCCGAGCTTACGACCCCCAATCCCCTCGACCTCGATCCCAGCATACCCGCCCGCCGCCCCGCTACACTGCAACTCGCCTGCCACCGATGCCAAAGCGCGATGTGTCGCAGCCCCGGCCCTCGGCGCCGCTGTACGACGTGCGCTGCGTGATCTGGAAGACGCCGCAGGTGGCGCGGTGCGTGGCGGAGGCGAGGGTGATGTTTCGCATGTCTGGTTGGAAAGGGGGGAGGGGATGTGAGCGTGTGTGTGTGTGTGTGTGTGTGTGTGTGTGTGTGAGAGAGAGAGAGAGAGAGAGAGATAGAAGGAGCAGGGGTTCATCCTGATGGGGAAAGGGGAAGGGAGGGTTGTGTTTCGGAGGAGAGGATGGGGAAGGGGAGAGAAGAAACGTACAGCCGAGGCCGCCGCCGCCGCCGTCGCCGTGGGGCGGGTAGTTGTGCTGGACGCCGGTCCAGGTTTTGAGGTAGCTTAGTCGGAGCGGGTTACTTGAACGCTTCGGGGAGAGAGGAGGGTGAGAGATTTACATGGCTCATCTATGTGGAGTAGTCGGCCCGGTGGCTAAAGTATTCGTATCGACTGTGAGAAGAGCGAACGTACCTTGTGTTGACGAGCGTGATGTTGTGCGCGTACACGTTCTCGATCTACTCGTACCAACCAAGGAATTGGCCGATGTTGCCGATGGCGAGGCCCTGGCCGCCTTCGAGGATGGTGTCGTAGATATAGATGTCTGATGAGTTGGCTTCGATGGCAATGCTTGTGGACATTAGTAGGACCTCCATGATGAGCTGCGTTGAAGTGCAGACTTGCCCGTCGTCGCCGTTGACGATGTGCTAGCGGTTGAAAGTAATACCTGAGGCAGAGATAGTGTCGGCGCCGTCGGTGTTGCGCGCTCCGGCGTCGGGGTTGTTGCTGGTGCTGTTGACATAGATTTCCTGCAGGAGGACGTTTCTGCGAGTTTATGGCCGTCATAATCCTCGTCAGACGTTATCTTCCGTATTTGTGTCATATTGAAGTTAGGAGACGACGGGAACTGAGCGATTGGGAAGTTTTAAAACAAACTAACCACATCTGGCTCCGTACGAACCGCAGCCCCTCAAACACCGAATCGTACGACTCTCAATGGTGACCTCATGTGGCCTGCGCGGACAGTTTGACACCCCGCGCGCGAATTTATACCAAATCTGTCCATTTCCATCAAGCGTTCCGTAGCCGAAGCCTTGCCAGCGTACGTTTCGCCCGCCAAAGATCCAGGTGGTGGAGTGGTTCTGGTAGCTCATGTCCAGGGAATTGTTGAGCCAGTAGTAGACGTCCGTGGACCATCGGAAGAGAGAGAAAATCAATCATGAGTATTGAGCTCTTCTAAGAAAGACACCCAAGAGCAATAAATCTGAATGAAGCGTGAACTGATGGAGAGAAGACAGAAACCCTACCAAAAGCGTGCCATGTAACTCGGTATCGTCATCCTCCAGCCCGCTCGTGTTCATCACCGAGTTGACATAGTAAATATGGTTCAGGGACACGACCTTACCACCATGACCACACTCCGCAAAGGCTTCGCGGATGGCGACGGTATCGTTAGTATCATTGCTGCCACCGGGCTGCACAACACACTCCTTCCGCTGGCGAGTGACCAGATCATGATCCTCAGTGGTGCTCTCCGCACCATTGATATCCAGCACCAGCAGTGCGAATATCATGACGCAGCTGCGAGCAACAAAGGAGCGGAAATGGCCAGCGAACATGATTGCGACTTCCCAACGGAGAGGCGGAGGGCGAAGAGCTTCCGAGGAGAAAATGATTTCTGTGGGAATGAGCAAAAATTCAAGATGTTTCATGTACGTACGTTCCAGTACTCGCTTGTACGTGCAGACCATAACACGAACCCGATCTCTCTGGCCATACGTCTGCATACGCGAGATGCAAGCCCTGTATCCCCTGCAAGGCACTATTTCCCGAATGGGAAAGAGCGCGACGTTCCCCGCAATCGCGTCAGGCACGATGATCACCCGAGCCAACCACAATAGCTCTGGTGACGGTTCGCCCACCAATAAGAACATGAGCGGATACATCGGGTAGCGGATGTATAGTGACCGAGAAGGCGCATCGGATGTATGGAAGACGTCTATTTAGGAAGCGTGTGTAACGACACAGTAGGAAATCGGGAAAAGCTCGGTATGATCTCGCCCGTTTGTTCCGGGTGAAGGCGTAGCATGTAGGTTTTGTCCATGTTACGCTCAAAAGTGCTAGTGGTGCTACAGAGTGCTCAATATTGGGGCTCGCATCTGAGATTCTAACAGCGCATCATTCCTGTCAAATGATCTAAAGATATCAGATCGGGTCATACACCTCAGATCTCCGGGCATCTTTCCACTTTGCAGGTGGGAAGTCTATATACATAGTTTGAGGCCATGTTAGCGAGTGGCAATTCGTATACACAGAGAATGATGAAAAACTATGAACAGAAAAACAACAACGGGGGTATCAACACCGAGATGACGCCTAAGCTCAATGCCCTGATATACATCAATCAAGAAGAAAAACATTTGTGGAAGAAATGTGCAATGTCCCACTTGACTCATGTGAGGTGGGTGATTAGATGGCGTAATTCTCAGCATGCAGGTAGATCTCATCCTTGTCTGGGTCACTCAAGACTTCCTTCTGCAACTGAGCGACCGTATGGCTGACATCGATGCGCATGCTGGGTGGCCCACACACGAACACACAGGTTCGACGACCGAAATCCTTGCTGAATTGTTTGAGCATGTACGGTATTTGCGGACGGCCGTATTCTGTGCTCCAACCATCTTTCTTTTTGACGGCAGCCGGAAGGAAGGCGAAGCGCATGAGATTCTTTTGGAACTCAGTGGGCGTCGAGGGAAAGCCAAAGTCAAAGGCCTGCTGCGTATCCGGCTTCGCCGCATTTGAGTCGAGCCCAGGCGCATTGCTAGCAACAGCGGTAGCGATATCGACGGACAGGTTTCGGGAACGGCGTTTCTCGGCAAGCGTCTTGCGTTCGGCTGGTTCAGGTCTCTGGAGGAGGCGTGGCGAGGTCGGAGGGGATAATTGGCCGTCCGGGGATACAACTCCGAGGCCACGATTTACGGGTACAATATGGGCTTGTGGCAAGGCTGTGATCGCGTCTTCGTTCTCGCGGCGGAGCTCCTTCTCACGATCCGGGTCGCCTTGCGACTCGTCTGCTATCAACGCCGAATGTCTCTTGAAAGCCGATACACCTGAAAACCGCTTGTCAGCAATGTCTTGGAAGGCGTCGTTGACTTTGTCGTGGAAGAACGTGCTCATTGGTCGTGTTGGCGTTTGCGCGCTGACGAGTTGTCCAGATCTGGCGAGTCGTTTGGCAGCGGTGATATAGAACTGGCAATGTACCGAGTCCGGCGGCGCGAATTCCCTGCAAATCCTGAGTTCCTCTTTAAACCATTCCATCGTCTCCGGGCGCTTCAACGCCCATACCACTTGAACCGTCTTTGTTACAGCCTTTCCATCCCGCATCCTCTTGATAAGATCAAGCAGTTGGCTGACGATGGCCGTGATGCCACTACCTCCCGCAACTAGGACAACATGATCAAATGCCTCAAGGCGACGTTGCATGCCTCCGTAAGGGCCATCAATGAAGGCACGGTACGTGTGCCACGGCCCTCTTTCAATAGCGCTCATGAGAACTTTGTTGGTGAATCCACCAAAAGGCCGGAAGACCAGCACCATATCCCTATAGCCCTCGCCATAGGACGACGGAAAGTCTCGGCTACAGAGCGAAGCGATGGTAAATGGGTGATTCTCAAAGACCGAAATGCCCGGCATCCGCAGATAAACATATTGACCAGGCCTCCACCTCTTCTGCGTTGGGATTGTCACTTTGACGGCGCTTTCCGGTAGAATAGTCACTGCGGCTTCGTCTCCAATCAACCAGGACATTCGCCTCGGATTGGTCCAATTGAGGTAAAATAGGCGGAGAACGTAGGAAGACAGCCAGATCGCCACAGTAGACCACAGGAAGTGCCACGAGTTGAGGTAGTTATTGCAGTGCCAGAATAGCATTCCAAGGAACACCATCGACATGGGAACGTGGATAATAACGAACAACTCGTACATCCAGCTGCGCAGCTGGGGAATAGAATGAATGCACAGAAAGCCGAGAGGCGCAAGCGCCGCGATACCTGGAGGTGTTAGAAATATGGAAAAGAAGCGTGTGGATTTTCATTACCTGTGCCATATGGATAGAAGTGAGGGCCCTTGATGAGAGCGCTGTAGAGCGAAAGTGCTCCATCATCCCAGACGGGGGTGACCCAAAAGGGTATCGCGTGAATGATGCTCAAGATAAGCATCAAGTATGCGCCCCAACGGTGCAAGACGTTCAGTCTCTCGTGGCCAATGCCGGTAAGGATAGAGACAAAGTTTGCCTTCATACTCAACGCAATGATCCAAGGCATCAAGGACACTGCCAGCATGCCGGATCGAACGGCCATAGGCGGCGACCCGTAGCTGATGCTTTCCCAGAAGAGGGGCTGAGGAATAAAGGTATACAGGATGGTGAAAACAAGCGCAGCTGACATGACACAAACAACGCCGAGAGAGGGAAAGACGATCGGCCTCCAGCCTTTTTTGATGTTGATCTGCGGCAAGGGGTGGTAAAAGAGAAAGCGGAATAGGGCGATCAAGTTGTTGAGAGGCGCGAATGACGAGACGGAAGATTGGACGGGCGGCGACTGTGGCAGCTCTCCCGTGCGGGGGAAAAACTTGTTGGTGGATTTGTCAGTATACAGGACTGACATCTCGTAGTCCGAATCGGGTGAGGTGGTGGTCGACGACTTCAGTACCTCTTCCTGATGCAATGCAGCCCGAACTTTGTCCGTGAACAGATGGTAGAAGCGCAGACATGAGGACAGAACCAGCAGAATGATGCAGAAATAGACCATGCCCAACGCATATTTCCCGCTCTTGTTCCATGGATCGACTGTGTTCGCTTCAATTAAGCCGGGTGGGCTCGTGCTGTTGTATGGGATGTTGATGCGTCTCGTCAACTGCGACGCAGTTCCGGACAGGTCGCGGCCCACGACAGCAGCAGCGGCCTCCAGCTGCTCAAGCGCAGCACCAGCCCGTCCGGCAATGAATTCCGGTAGGGCGGGCATAGCTGCCGGGGATTGCCGGGGTCCAAAGGAAGCCGGAAGCAGCTAATGGTTCGATATGGCAAAACAAGTCCGTCAGCTCGTAAGGGACTATCTTACAGAGCGCATTGGACGGCGAGAGGAGGGCTCGAGATAACTGGCATTGGCGCAAGATTTTGGGTGAGTGTGCAACGGGCCAAGCGGTGTGAGCGATATATGGTTCGTGTGCGGTGAGTCGTGGGCGGGGTGCAGATTGGGCTCTCTGGCGGACCGGATGTCTTGGTATCCCTGCGTCGCGCGCAACGCGAGATGAACTCAGAGGGCGGGAACCTGGGATATCCGGACGGGAAGAGAACGAGCGACAGCAAGCTGGAGTCCGGGATGGTGATACAGCATGGACGGCAGCAGCGCTGGCAGTAGATTGGGGGCAGACGGTTTCATTTATGGCCCTTGCAGAAGCGGAGAAGACGGGCAGTCCTGCGGGTCGCATGCTTCGCAGCAAGGGGTCCACCGCACGCCTCGAGGCGCAGGGGAGGGTAAGCTCCGCCCAACCGCGTGCGGGCTCATGCTGTTCCACCCGGGCGGGCCAAGACGTGATGCGAGTCCAGAGCGCGCTTTTCTGGCAGTATTCGCGATATTCCGCCGTCGCGCGGCAGCCTGCAGGCCGACATTGGCTGCGCGCGCTGTGGCGATCACTCGCCATGCGATGGGCAGCTGCATCCTTACCGGCGTCCATGCAGCAGGCGTGGGCGCCACCCACGCAAAGAGCAAGGCGCCGTCTAGCCTGTGCCCGGTTTGGGGATGCTCTCATCCAACATCGAGCGCTGAGACAGAAGCTGCATAAGCCGCCAAGACGAGGTCACAAGCTCAGGCGCGGGTCCAGGCGAAGCGGTACGTCGGAGAAAGAGGGAGGTCGCTTCCAATAAACTTTGCTTGGGCGATGTGATACCTCGGACATGGAGCAAATTCTTCGCCAGGCGGACCCCGACAATGCCATGCCTGCGCTATTGAATTGCATCGAGGCAATCAGAGCGCGCAGGCGGCGGTGGAGCTGTGGTTGACGGGCCGTAGCCAGGCCCTGGTCCGGTTTGGGGAGCGTCCGGGTGATGTGGCGTCGGCAGACTGACGAGGACAGGAACATTGGCAGGAGTCAGGACCTGCATTGCCGGCAGCGATGTGATGGGGCAGGGCGGCAGGTGGAGTAGGTGATAGCCAGAGCGAGATGAGAGCGTGGTGGTTGGCTGGCAGGCAGCGAGTAAGCGCCGGCCATCCTGTTGCAGCCTAGCGCCGCCGATCCGGGACTCGCTAAGCCCCGCTGCTCATGCTTCCGTCCGCTTGGCCCGATCTCTTCCAAAGCCCAAAACCCGCGGATTCGCTGTTGCATGCTCCGTCCTGCGTTCCGCTATCCATCACGATGCCTTCACTGCGCGCACGCTGCATGATACCTCAGCTCGCCCGCCCACCCCGCGACGCCCTCTGCATCCCGTGTCCCCGTGATGCTCGCCTCCCTCCCTTCGGCCGCTGCTGTGCTGCTTCAGTCAAGGTGGTCCATGAGTCGTGTCTCTGCGGCCACCGCTGCGGCCGCCAGGAACTGCGGGGAACGAGGTCCTCGCCTATCCAGCCCTATTCGCAAATTGACTTCAAGTTCATGCTTCTCGGTTTGTGATAATAGTCCACAGCAAATATACATCTGCGCATGCATAAGCGCCCGTCCAGGTTTGCGGAAGAGAGCTTGCCACTTCTTGGGGACTCTACCGCATTTACTCTCTCCTCCGCCACCTCGCTTGGCTGTTCAGCGCTTAACTGCACTTCATCCGCCATAAGCTTCTTGGTAAGGCAATGGCAATGCGTTTCAGGAGCTCTCTTCGCTGCAAATATGTGATGCTGTGGCTTTCCCGCCGTGTGCATCAGATCGTCAACTTCCCAGCGCTAACGAGCTCGTCAGCGACTGCGGACCGCCGTTTTATGCTCGCATACTGAGCTTTAGGCGCCGTGGTCCACAAAGAAGCACGAACTGGCGTGCAATACTCACGGGCAATACTGCTAAGGCCGAGTCTCCGAAATGCGGTTTCGCGTCTTTGACCAATGTCCGAGGTTAAGGGATGCGTCGGCCATAAGCCATTCGCCTGAGCTCAAGTGATGTCATGCTCGGTCTTTGCGAGCGCTCATTACAGCGGAGTAAGTGACAGTTCATGAGCGAAAGGCCCACTTGTTTCGTAGGATTGCGCAAATATCTGATGTATGGCTGTGATTGAACTTCGCCTAATTGAGAACTTAAAGTTGCAGGCATCTCGCCCCGCGCGAGCGCACCAGGGAATCGTGGATACCTCAATGCGTCCGGCAGTACAGGAGGCATATTTGGGTCTTGAGAATGCTGCTCCTGGATCGTCCTTACCTCATTCTCGAATTTTCCTTTTCAGTTGCGTCTTCCGTTGGCGTGGAGCCAGCTTTTTGATCAGCCATGCTGGGCGCAAAGCCCAGTGAAGAGCACATTTTGAGGAACCTCTGATCTTTGTCGAGGAATAATAGACGCCGACGAAGTCACTCAGGGGGTGCTCTTCTTAACTAGGCTCTCGGTCTTGAAAGAAACTTACACGATGCCAGCACCGACACTTTTCCATTGCTACTACACTGCGAAACTAGGACACAAAAAGGTGATTTCTTAAGTGCCTCCCCAGGCCGTGTCAATCAGAGATGAAAAGAACTTTCATTTCCAGCGTTCGCTGCAAGTGGCCGGTGACTCGTTCGCAGTTTTCTGGCCAACGGTATGAAGCCAAGCAAATCAACTCTTGTCTCACCTATCCTTTCCATGGTCATCTAATCTTTCTTTAGTCTCCTAAAAATCATTCGTTCGTACGGAGTAATAATGCATCCAGAGCCATTCCTGAAACCTTGAGGAAGTTTCACGCCTGCAAAAAGCACTCCATGCCGATCTCGCCTGCAGCCGCCAGGCCATTTCGGCCCTTACGCTCACTCCGGAGGCAACGGACCCAGTCCCTCCGGTGGAACAGACCATTCAATTGGCTGACACGCGCCAAAGAACTCGCACGCACACTTTGCGGGCGGCGGGCACCTGAAAGACATCAGCCTCCTTCCTCTCAACAAAGCTTCCCTAAATAGACCTCGCATCTTCTCCAGTCCTCTCCCCTCCCCCGCCACCCCGCCCCTACAAGTAGAAGGATGGAAGGCAGGAAGGAAAAAGAATTGAAAAAAAAAAAAACAACTCACCTCACCGCCTCCCCGGTAAACATATATGCCCACACCTTCTCAAACACCCTCCCACTAACCTCACTCGCCAAGCCCGTCTTCAACAACCACTCCCTCATCCGCATATACTCCCCCACACCCCTCCTCAGCACCGCCTCGCGCGTGACTGCAAACTGCGCACAACACGGACTCGCCAACGTCTGCGGCACCTGCTCGCCCGGGAAAATCTCCTGCCACGCCTCGACGATCGCCTCTTCCGTCTCATTCCTATTGACGCCGGGGCCCCAAACCACCGCATCGTGGGCGAACGGCCTGATCTCGGCGGGGCAAGATGGATACCAGTCGCAGCGGAGGGAGATGTACTGCTCGCGCTCGAGTGCGTCGAGGTTGAGGGCGCGGACGAGGGCGATGAGGTCGGCCTCCTGGTGCCAGGCGTCGAGGTGGCCGTGGGTGAAGAGGGCCCGCGGCGGGAAGTCGTCGTGGTTGTCGATGATGAAGGTCAGGTAGGCCATGGCCTCGTTGCCCTTGTTGGCCGGCAGGCGCAGGTGCTTCGGCGGAAACCACGCGTCGGCGTGGTATTGAACGGGCGTCCAGCTGTTGAGTGTGGTTGATGAGGCATATGTTAGCTACGCTGTGGATGGTGCTTTCCTCTACAGCTGTTCTTATGGCGAGGATGGGGAGGTGGCGTATGAATACGTGATATTAAACCTCTTGTGATTGTGGTCACGGAATGATGTATGTTGCAACGCTCATGATAGATGCTGTTTGGGACGGGTAAGGGGCGCGCTAACTCGTCTGCAATTCTATCCATCCATGACAGGTCTACTCCGCTGTGCGACGCTGCGATGACAGCGCCTAGTTTCCAGTTCGTGGGCTCTGTCTGTCTGTTGTCACCCGGCTCCGGTGATACGTAAAAGGTGTCGATCTTGGTGCGAATGTATAACAGCAGCAGTGCTGCAATGATCACAAAACTAAAGACAACCTGTTTTCCGGCCATGCAGAGAATGCAGCGTGCTTCTTTTTATATGATGGCTCCGGGTGCTTGTAGGTGATACAGGTTAAGCAAATGGACCGGTAAGTAGCGAATACGAAGACGTATGAAGAAGGAAAGCAACGAAACAAAATATTCCGAAATGTAAAATACGACAGTAACGACGAGAGGATTGAAACAAGAGCGACCGAACGGTTGGAGAGGAAATCGTTGATTATTCGCTCAGGAGCACATGAAGGAGGCGTCAAACGCGCAAGCCTGTGACGAAAAAGGTTAAATACAGAAGGCCCGAATCCCCATATCTGGGCTTTATGGTGCCTGTCCTTGGTTTCAGGCGTGCAGGCGGCCAGCCACCAAGGAGTGGCGGTAGAGAGCCTCAACTGATCTTCGCAGAGGCGGTGAGAACGTTAGTAAGCGGCATCTTCCATCTGCATTCGAATCAATCGCAGTGTATCACGCCAACCAGAATCCTGGAAGGGAGTCGACGGATGCCACCGATGACCATCGGCAGGTTTTGGCGTTCTGCGGCGTACCAATCCAGCGAGGAACAATGTTAAGCAAGATGCCTGCTTGTGTGTCATGGCCCACACGCACATACCTGTCCTTCTCGCATGGGACGCCGGTCTCTCAAGCTACGTCCTGTCGTCCACTACCGGCATGTGAATGCGCAGGTTGACAAGTCGTTCATGGAAGTCAGGGGAGCCACGAGAGTTTCCGTCATCAACGATCAGCTGCTGAGGTGAGATTTCGGCATCTGACAGACGCGGCCATCTTCGCCAGGTAGGCAAATGAGAAAAGCCCGATAAAGGAGCAGCTCCGAAAACAACGAGAAGCATCATTCTCCGGGTCCTGTGCGGTTAGCAGACTCGGATGTGGATGCTCGTAAGCAATCTTTATAACAAGAGCGCTTCAAAGTTCTTTCTCAAATCATGTGTGCGTAGATCACATCCCTCCAGGGGAGAGTGCGGCAGTAATCTATCCTGAACCATACTTGCTATGCGTCCAGCGGTCAGAAACACGAAAGGGAGGGCGGAACTGCTATCCTCACGCGAATTTTGCGTCTTTACTCTTACGTTGTCACTGTGATATCCGTGAAACGGTGTGCGTAAAGGGCAACGAAGTTAGCAGTACTCCGAAAGCGTCAAGTGGTACGACATGCTCGGAACACGGCACGACTAATCCAGTACTCAATCAGCCAAGAAGATGGGGAAGCCTGTACTTTGCGCATGGCAGGTCGCGGCGGGAGGGTATGACGGGCAAGTTCGCAATAGGCGTGAAGGATGGTTGGCTTCGGGTGATCCGAGAGGTTGACAGACGGGACGGACGGACCGCCGGTTGTCAGCAGGCGTTTGGCGTTGCGCTAGTGGTGTCGCGGAGGCGGGTGCAACGACGCAGAACAGACCACGCGAGGCGGAGAGCTAGAGAGTGCTGAAGAAGTCGGTGTCGTGGATAGCTCAAGGACCAGCTCGTGCAGACCTCTGGCCCGGGATCTTCCTCGCATGGAAAGTCAATGCGATCATGAACCGACCCTAATGATCCTTCCTCCTTGCCGCATCTGGGGTAGGCCAAAGCCCCGAGACTAACGTTGGCCTTCCCGGGGCGGGAATGTCGATGATGGCGCAGGCCAAAAGTAACGACGGGATGAGGTCATGGAGCCAGCCAGTGTCTGCAGCTAAAAGGCGGGTCTCTGCATCAACACCAGCCAGCGCGGGCCTGGCGGCCTTGCTGCACGGCATGCGCCCACAGACCAGCCGGTGTGGCGGGCAAGCGGACGACTGCACAGCGACAGAGTTTTCCTGAGGCGTCGACGGAGGTGGTGAGTCAATGGGCGTGGGGTGGTGAGGCAGGCCACGTAGCTGGGGGGAGCTTGGGTCTTCGGGCGCAGGGCGGGCAACAATCGTCGGGAGATGTGCAGTGGCCGCTTGGCCTTGCGCCATTGCTCGCACCAGCGCCGGCCCGCACTGCTGGGCATTTCGCGCGACATTCCTGCGCCCAGGCCAGACAGGGTGTTCGGGCGCAGGCAGGCAGGCAGGCCGGGAGCCTGGCATCCACCCGCCGACTGGCTATTAAACCCGCTGCGAGGGCGCCCGTGCAGCGAGCGGGCGTGTCGGCCTCAGCTCAGCACAGCAGCACAGCTCAGCTCCAGTGGCTCTCCAGGTTCCGACAGGGCGCTACGCACGGGGGGGTTTGCCCACTTTTCCTGCCGTTCCAGAGCCGGCATTCGTTCCTTCCGCGAGCACAATTCCGCCGAGGGCCGCGCCTATCGCTGCGCGATTGTGCGATAGCGACGCGGGATATCGCTCCAGAAGTCCACACCGCAAGGGCGGCGCTTCATTCACGCCCGAGCGTGCCCCAGAGAGCCGCCGACGTGCTTCTCTTCAAGACCCCGCTGCCCTGCCCGCCGGCCTCTTCAAAGAAAACTCGCCATCTTTCTCGGACTGGCGCTGGACAAAGAAATACCTCGTCCGCCCCCGGCCTGGTTGCCGCGACTCGACTGCGCGCCCAGAATTCACTCAGCTCGCGCCGGACCTCGACCCTCCGTTCCTGCGCGCCAGGCGCTCCTCACTTCTTCTCCTCGTTATTCGGACACAGGCGTTGGCCAGCTCACCCTGCGCCCAGAAGCTTGTCGATCCTCCTCGCGTTTGCTTCACACCCATCCCCGGGTGGCTGGGTACGAGCCTGGGCGCGAGCTACTTGTGCCGGCTCCCGACTCTCACCTTCACCTCTGATGCGCATGCCCTGACTTTCCCCAATACTCGCAAACGCCATGGAGATGCGGTCGCCATGGTTGGCGCTGCTCGCCCTTCTCTCGCTTTTTCAGCTCGCTCTCGCTCAGACCGAAATCGACGGTGTCACCTACGTGACCGCTAATATCGACGGCGAAAATGTTCTGGTCAGGGACAACCGCCAACCTTCGCTATACACTGGGGATTTTGGGGACTGCATGGGCGACAGCAGCATCAACGTCACTCGCTTCGATGCTGCCTTCTACAAGGACAACATGACGGTGCTTTTCCACTTGACCGGCGACACCAGCATTGTGAGCGAGGGTCTGATGAGTAAGTCAAGACAGCACCTACCAATGGCTCGGCATACTGACGACTGCAGTGTACATTGCCGTTTACGCGTACGGTGAAAGCCAGTTCGAGCTCATCTTCAACCCTTGCAACGCCAACATCGACAGCCTATGCCCCGTGCAAAGCAATGTTTCCATTGAAGCGAACGGAGTCATACCAGTGGGCCAGTCGGATGTGCAGAACATTCCAAGTGAGCCCACATTCGCTTGTCTCTAGGAACAGAACTGCTGACTTGCTCCAGGCCTCGCATACACAATCCCGGATTTTGAAGGACAGGCAATTCTCAGGATCTTCGCGAACTCAACACAGCAAATGATAGGCTGTTATTCTGCAGTCATCACAAACGGCTCCTCTTTCTCCCATCCATACGCAGTTGGTTCCATCTTGGGAGTCTTTGCATTCGTTGCACTGGTTGCTTCGTTCGCTACCGCGATTTATGGAAGTGATGTGCCAGCAATGCGGAAACACTACGCTCATTCGATGTCTGTCTTTGTGGTCTTTGCTGTCCTGCAGCACATCTTCTTCACGGGCGCACTATCCATGAATTGGCCCAGCGTTCTAGTGGCCTTCTGGAGTAATTACGCGTGGGCCGGCGGCATGATCTACACTGAGTCCATGCAGAATTCGATCAACAACTTCATTGGCTCCAACAAAGGAAACACGACCGCGGTTGGGGCGGCCAGTGCTGGCTCAGACAACAGCAATCTTGGCGGAGGATACGACATCTCATTGATCTACCGGAGAGCTATCAAGAAGACGGTGAAGAAGGCTGCTATGCACCTATGGAGGAAGGACATTCACGACCACTACTCGCCACGTCTGGAAAGGGCACTTGCCAAGCGGCAGCTCGCCAACAGCACTGACGGCTATTCCTGGTACGGTAATCCTGTCAAACCTGGCCTGCCCTTACCTGGAAATTATTCGGGCTTCGCCGGAACCCTGGCGCAAGAGGATATCCCGGCTTCGAACGCGTTCATGACTGGTTTCCTTTGGTACCTAATCCTCTTGGTTCTTGTCGCGGCTTCCGTTGTGGCATTCAAGTGGCTCGTCGAAGGCCTTGCTCGTGTGAAAGCCATCAAGCAAGAGCGACTCGCCTATTTCAGGTCCCACTGGCTCGGGTTTACCGCTTTTGCTGTTCTGCGCATGCTTTTCATCGGCTTCTTTGCGATGGTTTTCCTTACACTTTTCCAGTTCACGTACGAAGGTGCCGCAGGAGTTGTGGCTGTGGCCGCAATCGTGTTCATCATTTTTCTGTGCGGAATGTTCGGCGTTGCCGCGAACGCCTGCTACTATCGCGTTAGAGTTGGCGACTACATTTCAGAGCCAGACCGTTTGAACCTGGAACGTAGGAGGATACTCGGGTTCATTCCCTGGTACCGCTTCTCGAGGGCGAGCGCGACGAGTGACGACACTGAAAAGGTCTATGCCGGTAGCCTCCCCTTCTGGCGCGTCTCGCACAGGAGCCCAGAGACGCAGAAGTCGGTCCACGAGGATGAGCAGTACACCAAGAAGTTTGGCTGGCTTGCATCACGCTTCAGACGCACCCGGTGGTGGTTCTTTACCTGCTGGCTTTTTTATGAGTTCGTTCGCGCTTGCTTCTTGGCAGGAGCATCAGGCCATCCGATGGTCCAGGTATTCGGCCTGTTGGTTGTGGAGTTCCTAGCATTTGTTGCAATCATCATCATGCGGCCTTTTGAGTCGCAGCGGCTGAACGCGATGATGGTGTATTTGCTTGGATTCAGCAAAGTCGCCACCGTCGCTCTCTCAGCAGCCTTCGATGTCCGGTTCAACATCGCACGCATCACCACCACGGTCATTGGTATCGTCATCATCGTCATCCAGGGAATTCTGACGATCTTCCTCCTGGTCGCAATCCTGGTGGGTGCCGCTTCGAGCTGGATGTCGGTGAAGCGCCATCGCGAAACCGAACAATTCAAACCGCGCAGCTGGAGGAATTGGCGCGAGAAGTATTTTGCGCATATGGACAAAGCGATGAAGGATCTTCCTCCAGAGCCGCCAGCACCAGTCATTCCCCCATCTGAGCCTGAGCAACCTAAGGAGCCCTACTTCAACGTGTCTTCCGTACGCCGTGTTGCTAAGATCGAAGATGAGGATCCGGATTTCCAAGCTGATATCGGGACTGATCCTCGCGGATCGGAGATGTCTCTTCAGGGCAACTTGAGGACCAGCGAGGATGGCACGCCGACTCCGGCAGGTCGTAAACGCGCGCCCAGTATCATGAGCCAGATGTCGTACACTAGCCTGCCACGCACTGCTCGTGTCCATCGTGCAAGCTGGAGCTCGCGAGACTTCCTTGATATGGGTTACGATCCTGAAATAGCGTCTCCGATGCCCACAGGGTCTCCTGCCGGCCACTTTCGAGCGAACAGCCTTGGCCATTCGCGTGTCACCAGCCATGGACAATCTCGAGCGAGTAGCCTCGGAAGGCCAAGAGCAACAAGCGTAGGCCGGGCCAAAAGCATCGACCGTTTGTCCCGCATGGGAACACCGACCGGGATCCCGCAGCTTCCAGAGCTGAACACTCAAATCAGCGAGCAGGGCGAAGAAGCAGATAACTTCCAGTCACCTGACGCCATCACGCCAGTGAAGCAGCATGGCTACCCGGCCGGACGCAGCTCGATGTCGTGAGATTGAACGAGGTTTTTTTTTTCCCCCTTGAAAGATATGATATGACGACCGAAACGAAATAAAACATACAATTATGGAGGACATGACTTAGGACAGCAAGAGGAGTTTGTAGGGGAACCAGGATATTTGTTCTGGAGGGAAACATACTATTTTGCATTGGAGGCACGGTCAATGCCTCGTCTGTCTTCAATCTCATTTAGAGCACCCTGCATATTCATTGGCGCAAGTTTTTAGCAATTGGGAGGCTGGTCTTCCGTCCGTAGAGTGAACGTCAGCATGGAATGAGCACCAACAGATCCTTGAATCTGGCAGCTTGGGAAATCTTAATCGATCGAGAGCGTGGATGAGGCGACGGGTATTCGGTAGCAGGGCAGATAAGATGGGCCGCGCCAGCCTGCCGTTCCGTCTGTGACGGGACGAGGCGAGCGGAGGTCAAAAGGTATCTTGTTTTTAGCGAAGCTCGATCAATGATGCTATCAACGATGGAGGAAACCCGCTGTGTGAAATTTGGTGGAAATTGATGATGATTAAGATGAGACGCGCGAATGATTTCGACTTGCTAGTAGGATGCTGATGAAGGATGTGAAGACGCTGCGGACTGTGCAGAAATCAAGTCAGCAACCCGGGCGAAGATCGTGGTTGATGATGTTTTTTCTCTTGTCCCCTCTGAGGATCATCACTTTGCGCATGCCTTGGCCTGAGTGCCCTGGTACGTATGTGCGTAGTGGAGAGCCGAGGACGGATGATGTCCGTTCGGTAGATCTTTTACGCCGCGCACTGCCGAGAACGAGCGATGGAGCGGAATTTTCTCCTAGTGAAGGAACGATGGAGAGAAGAGCGAGAGAGAGCGCGCGCGTGATGATGGGTATGTGCACGGTCTGACGCTTGCATCCGTTCGTTGTTCTCGCCGCAAGGGCCCTCTTGCCTTCAATCTCGGGGAGAAGAGGATGAGCTGCAGCAGGGGTCCCTGGTGGCGTGTCTCGCAAAACTGACGTCACTCGCCGAAAGAGGAAGACCTTGATCGCATCAGCCATCGGACGACGGCTTGAGGAATGCGATCAATGACAGCAGCCACACCAACCACAATTTTTTGCTGCGCACACACTCTTTCTGGCAGGCAGCGCGTGGATGGGCGGCCGAACGGCTGGAGCGGCAGAAGGATGAGGCAAGCACCAGCCACAGCATCGGTTATTCTGACGTCCATCGAAAGGGCCATCTACCCCATCGGAGCCGCTTTGGCTGGGCGATCGTCCAAACGGCGCGCATGACTGGCGGCACTCATGCACGGTCGGTCTCGCTGCAAACGAACAAAGACACGGAACGCCACAGCTACTCGGTTTTCCTGCGCCGCATATGCGCGTCCCGCGCGGTCAGCGAACCATGCGGCCGCCTTCGTCCGCTAGCGGGGACAGGCGATTACCCGATCTGTGGAGATTGCGTCAGAACACAGGTCGAGAGTGACCAGAAGCAGGATTTTGCACGACCGCTTCTGGTGCGTCTGGACCGCCCTTGCGTGATGCTCGCATGGATGATCCCTGCTCCTTCTCGGCGCGACGGGCTGGCTGTGGCTGGTGTGTGTGTCTATGTCATGGTCATGGGTTGGCTCCCGCGAAAGAGGGTCCCCCGTACTCTGTGCTCTCCCAAGTGACGGCGTAGCGAGTGGAGCGCCGACGAGCTTATCTGGATTTAGGCGACGGGAGTTTGATTGCGGGTTTCATTCCCGACGGAACTTGCGTAGGGCGACAGGGTGCAAGTACGTCATAGCTATGCTCTTGCGCTTGTTGTCCCTGCTGCGCATGCTGTGAACAAGAGGGCAGGCGCGGCGGCTGCTGTATTATAAGGACCTCGTGCGGCCGTCCGTTTGGCTTTCCACAACACAACAACAACATTCCAATCAGACTCCCCCCGTACTCCGGCACCACTGAGCACGAGTACCCGAACGCATACAAACTTCCGCTGCCACTCCCAAACCCTCTCCAACAACACAAACACCATGGGCGCTGTCGTGTCCTGCGTACGTCCAACCTGTTGCTAGTATCTGCTCCAAAGCCCTTGCTAACAGTCCCCACAGATTAAGTCGGTCTTCCAGGCCATCGGCGCAGCCATCATGGCCGTCGTCAACGGCATTGCCAGCATCATCAAGGCCATCATCAACGGCATTGTCGCCGTCTTCGACATCATCATCGGCTGCCTCACCTGCAACCGCATGGGCGGTCGTCGGCGCCGAGCCACGACAACCAGTAGAGTATAACCGAGAGGTGTGAGGAAGCACTGGGCCGTCTGAGAGAGCCTGCCGTGGAATGAGCAAACAAACCCACACGCCTTAGCCAACACTGCGGTCTCGCCAACGACCAATAACAGCGCGTCAAATCACCACGGCGCTTCGCATGCTCAACTGGATGACGGGCGGTCCGCCTCACACCTCGAGTCTACTCTTGACCACCCGGCACTCGGCTCGGCTGATTTCGATACTCGAAGGCTTTCTTCCTACCATTAAGAGTTTTTTTTTTTTTGTCGCATGCATGCATGGCGGAGGATGAGAGAAGGGGCGAGAGGCTTTTTTAGGTGGACGCTGCGAATGGTCGAAAGACGAAGATACCCTCAATACCCCTGTTCTTCTTTCTTCAATGCGTTAGCATCTGGTTTTTGCTTTATGAGGAGGGGCTTCGTCGATAAAGTAGCCTTTAAGTCTACGATAATGATAACGAGTTCCATCATCTCCCATTGTCCTTCTATGCCTTTTTGACATGTGTGACGGCTTGCCTCTTTACCATGTCGTGAAGTCTTGTTTAAGTCCGCAGTGTGCTGTACATACCTCTTTACAAGCCAAAATATGCACTTTTGAGGGCGTACAACCTGCCTCATGCTCACCGCTCTCGAAATGGTGACAAGTATGGCTGCTCTTAGATGCATTCCCGGCCCAGTTTCTTCATGATAGATTCCCCATAGCTCGCCCCAGCTTTCAGCCTGAAAACCCCCTCCTAGCTTAATTACCATCCCAAGGTTCCGATATTACTGCGCCAACACAGCGTTCGCCTTGACGCACACTCTCCCCTGTACCGCCTGCAACGTCCCGCTCCACTCTTCCCCACCGTCCGACGGCCTCTCATCGCTCGGCACAGGCCGTTTGGTCATATCTTTCTGTGGTGGCAGATCCGTCCTTGGCGCAGGCGAAGACGCTGGCGCCGCCTTCAGCACGAAGAAATTGCTCGCCATAGTAGGCGCCAAATAAGTCAGCGTCAGCTTCGCCGGCTCCGCGGTCATCTTGTCCTCAGGCGCTTTTCCGCCCACCCCTCCATGTCAGCAAGAGTTCCCCTCAATCCAACGGGAACAAATGGCAACTCACAGCCAAACGCCTCCAAGAACGCCGTCGCCAGCGCACCTCCGTGCGCCACGCCGGGCCATCCCGTCAGCCCGCCGCCCACCCAAAACACCGTCACCGACTCGCGCGTGCGCCTGTTGGCGAAGCGCCGCGCCGGCCCGAACCCTTTCATCGCGGCGAGCGTCTGCGACACGACGTGCCTCTCGTTGTCGAGGAGGAGCGGCAGCGCTGCCGACTCGCCTTCCCTCAGCCCCTCCCCATCTGTCCTTCCCCCTGCCCCACCGCCGCCAAACCACCCACCAAACCACCCCTTCTTTCCTTGCCCCACTCCACCGTCCTCCACCCCAAGCTGCGGCCTCCGCCTCCTCGCACCGCCCAACGCCCCCCACGCCTCCACCTCGACCCACTCCCCGCCGCTAGACGAGAGTAGCGCCTCATGCTCCCGCACGACGGGCAGTGCGTCCAGCTCGTCGCGCAGCTTGCCTTGCAGCGCGTCGTCCATGTCGGTGCCCGGGTCGGGCAGCGGCGGCGGCGCGATGGTGAAGCGGACGATGTTGCCGGTGACGAGGCCGGCCGCGAGGAAGAGCGTGGAGAGGATGAGGGGCCGGAGGGAGCGGCGGGCGCGTGGCGGAGGTTGTTCTTCGGTGGGGGGAGTATTCGCGGCCGTAGGCGGCGGCGGCGTGCTTGTTGTTGTTGTTGTTGTGGTGGTGGTGGTGGTAGTGGTGGAAGAGAAGCGTGGCCGGCTCGTCGTCGTTGCCGGCGCCGGGCGGGGAAACGGGCGCGGTAGGGCGGAGAGGGTTCGATATGCGCCTTTGGGGGCGCGGCGAAGCGGGAGCAGCATCGTGGGCGGTGGTGTTGCGGTTGAATATGTAGAGGCAGATGGTTGCGCGGGCTCTGGCGCGAAATTCCGATGGTGGAGGGGCCTGCAGCGTAGGGCTGCGGGCTGCACGGGGGAAAGAGCCCACCAGCCCATCCGCCAATCGCACGGCCATGCGATCGCGTCTTGACATCAGTGTGCAATTTGTGGGGACAGGCTAGCTAGTCATGGTCTTGCATTCCTTCTGATTTTATCTGCCTACAGTTTGTACTCCTCGCCGTAGCTCTTCCCGTCCAGCTTCTGCAGCACCAGCTTGTCCATGTCGACGTCGTCCACCATCCGGACCTGTTTCAAGGATCAGTCCGCAGAATTCTCAACCAACCTCCAAGTCACTTACGTTCACTCCAACCAGATCGGGACCCTTGCCCGGGATGGTCTCGACGTAGACGCTGCTGCCGCACCTCTTGCAAAACGTGTGCTCCGCCCTCTTCTCGCCGAACGTGTACACGCCGAGCCCATCTGGCGATGCCTCGAGCTGGAAGTCTTTTTTCTGCGGTTAGACGAGCACGTAGCCGTTGCGGGTGCAGATCGAGCAATTGCAGCTGTTGGCGGGGTACTTGTCGAGCGGCGGCGAAAGCGTGAAGCGGAAGCGGACCGCCCCACAGTGGCAGTGCCCGCTGTGCTGAGACGACTCGTCCGTTGGCTCGGGAAAACCCATGATGAAGAATGGCTGCTGTTATGGTGCGGGGTGAGATTGTTGCGATATTGCTCGCCCTTAAAACGGAGGAAGGGCGTAAGGCAGCAGCATGGTGGTGGTAGGTACTGTTTTGATCTAGTGTCCTTTATCGTCCTCCCCACTCCGAATCCTACGCGTTTCGGGTGGTGAACGTCTCCAGTCTGGGAAACCACCCCAACATTCGGCTTCCAGTGTGGAAAGCTGTGCACATGCCTATTGACAAGACATATGACCTGCTCAAATAATATCAAAGTCGAACGATTGGTCTAGTATAAAAGCAGCTGGTATTAGCATGAGCTTTCAGTATACTGTGCGCACTTCGTCGCTTTGAGGGTATCTAGAAGACAACAATCAGTATCAATGAATCACCAGCCAGTACTCCATCGGGTCCCTTGAAAACTCTTCTAGATTCATCTTTAGTCATAGACATTAACTAGTGACTATTCAGTAATAGCCGTGAACTACTACATGTCTGCACGGCTTTTCTAGTAATATCTTTTTCTGGGAGGGGAGAAAAAATATTGACCACTAGGCATCTAGGTGTGGATTTGATTGACTTCGAGTTGGATTGACTGGCGAAACCACCACGAACTCTTCAAGACATGTGTATCCCGACCATTTACAAGACATCCAAACACGTTTGCCTCATAATTTATAGTTGATGGCTTTGCGTTAAGATCCGTTGGTTTAGCATCAAGTCGTCCGTGTCATTCATCGGTCATGTACAACGTTCAAGCATTAATGCATACATACACTTTGTCGCCCACCGAAACTCCACTTTAGACATCTACAAAAGCCTCCTCTCTCAGCTCATCAACAAATTCGTCGCCCAACTGACATTCAACTGCCTCAAATCGCTGTAATGCTGGCCCGTCCCGAGGAAAACAACGGGGATACCGGTCGCATGTACCATCGATACCAGAGTGCCCACCATATCCCCAACCGTGTCGCATTTGCTGATGATGAACCCATCCAGTTTCCTCCCCGCACCAAAACTGGCGTTGAAATTCCTTGCCTGCGCGACCGAGTCTGTTCCAACGAGGGCCTCACCAACCATAAGGATTTTGTCAGGCTTAGCCAACTTCGCGAACTTCTCCAGCGACGACATCAGACGCTGGTCATTGTGACGGCGACCCGCCGTGTCAATGAGGACAACATCATAAGGAGTGTCTGCGGAAGTAGCAAATTTGACGGCATCAGCAGCGATGTTGGCGGCATCTTTACCGTATCCGCGTTCGTACAGGTCGACGCTACCGCCTTCACGAGCGGACAGTTCCTTAAGGCGGTCAACGTGAACACGCAATTGCTCGACGGCACCGCTACGGAAGGTGTCGGCTGCAACAACTAGCACGCGAAGCTTGTTCTGCAGAAGGAAGTAGCAGATCTTCGACAGATTTGTCGACTTGCCGACTCCATTCACACCGACAATGGAAATAACGTAAGGACGAGGCGATTGCATGGACAGAGCGGAGGGCTGGTTGACGGTTTGGATAGCGCGGAGAAGGTCCAGAGAATTTGTAGGAGTGAGGATCTTACGGAGCGCGGATTCCATGCTGTTGCGAATAGTGGTCTCGACGCCTGCAGACCAGGTTAGCATAAACCGACAGTTGCGCGAAGGATTGGTGAACATACTGGTAAAGCTACCGGTCTTGACACCGATAAGGTCTTGTTCAACGCTTTCGCATAACCTGACCGCTGCTTCACGAGCCACGTTCTTCTTCAGCAGATGATCTTCCATGCCCTTGAGCGGCTTGGCCAGATCCTCTTTCGTAAGAGTCTTTCCACCCACCACATTTCTGAACAGTCCACCAATAGCTCCAAGGCCTGAACCGACGAGGCCACTCGGTGCTGATTGACTGCTCTCCTTCTTCGCATGCGCAGCTGCAATAATCTCATCCATCTCGTCGTCCAAATCCTTCAGTACGAATTCTCCCTTTCCTGTTCTTTTTCCCCACGACGATGAGTCGACCGCTTCCACAGTGCTGGAGACTGGTACCTCCGACCCGACCGAGTGTGTGGAGTAATCCAGCTGAGTATCGTCCTCTTCATCGGCGGCGCCAAACTCGTCCCACTTTCTTCCCTTCTTCGCAGCAACCTTAGCCGGCCGTCTTGCAGGAGATTCATCTCCGGAAGATGCGGGTGCTGAGGCCATAGCATTAGCCTTCTTCTTCGCGCGACGCGACTGCCTGCCCGGGCCACCCTTCGCTGCCAACAAGTGGTTGTTCACGGCTGGCGAATTCGGTCGCGACGTCTCCGGCGTCTGGATAGGGGTGGCATCGGTCGACGTGTTATTGTCACTGTACATAGGCTTCGGGGTAGCTGAAGAGGACAGCCGGGAAAAATTGTCAGTGCATACTGAAAAACCAAACTTTTGCGGAGCTTTGTGTAAGACTCACGCTTGCGCAGGCCAGGCATGGGAGGAGGGGCATCGGCCTGGTCTGTTCCGGAGCTCGAGGGCGGGGTGAACTCAGCAACGGTGCTGACGGAGGACTCGAGGGTGCGCAGGGAATCTTGGTTCGGCTCCAGCTCCTGCACCTGACGATCGAAGTAGTCGTCAAATGGACAATTGATGACGGCGGTGCTGCGCTTCTTGAGCTGGTCCTTGTATAGCTCGGTGAATAGCGCGCGCACATTGTCGAGCAGCTTGTCTATCCACGTAAGGTGCACCAGCGACTGGTACACAGCCTGCATCGGGCATTAACAAAGGTGACAGATGTCCGAAGCAACAAGAAATACGTACGACGAAGATAAGACCAAAGTCCTTGGCTGTTGTCCACTTGAGGGTGTAGCGGTCGCGCTTAAATGTGGGCTTCTGAGCGGCATTCTGGTCATCCGTGGCCACTTCGCTGCGCTCTTCGATAAAGACCTCGTTGATCAAGGCGTCGATGGTCTTGGCCGGGACTTTGGCGTACGTCTTGGACCAGAGCACGACGCCCGAGGTCGTCAAGACCTCGAAGGAATCGAGCATAGTGGACGGGGCTCGAAGGCTCGAGGGGGCGGAGGTTGGTGGAGGAGAGGCGGTGGTGTGTCGGCGACTGGGAGTTCTCCGCAGATGCGCGATGATGCGGGCGGTGGGCAGGCACAGGGCTGGAGCGGCGGCGCTGAGCCTCCCGGTCAAGCCACGACACAGCCAGTCAAACCTACAAACCGTACTGTCCACCTTTCAACACCACGCCGCTCTCCCACATCCGCTCGCTCCCGTCTCCCGCGATCTCTCCCGCGATGCAGCGCCCGACGTACGCGCCCGCGCATTCGCCGCCACTGCACCACCCGGTGCCCCAGCAGTAAGCCTGCCCGAAGCTGTCTTCCCCCGAAGCTCCCCAGGCACCGGCTAACAAATTTGGTCCAGCATCAGCCAAGTGCCCAATCTCCGCAGTCCTCCGCCGCCGCAGTCGCAACAGCAAGCGCAGTCGAACTCGTATGGATACCCGCAGCAGCCCGCCGCGCAAGGCGCGTCGGGCTTCATGCACCCGGCATTTGGGGGCATTATGAACGACTCGACCGCCCAGATGGGCTTCCAGGTCGGCAAGAGCGCCGTCATGGCCGGCCATGAGTACATGGAGCAGAACGTCAGTATACCATGGCTCTCAGTGCGTATCTTGCATCGGCACTGAGGCTGACAATTTGGGGGCATAGTTCAACCGTTATATGAATGTTAGCGCTCTGAAGCACTACTTCAACGTAAGCAACTCGTATGTGGTGAACAAGTTGTACCTTGTTCTGTTCCCATGGCGCCACAGACCGTGGGTGCGCCAGAATCAGGACGGCTTCTTCGCGCCCCCGCGCGACGATATCAACAGCCCGGACATGTACATTCCTGGTATTCATTCCCTGCGGAGCCCGTTTCCAGAAGCTCAGCTTGGCTGACGTATGCTAGTTATGGCCTTCGTGACCTATATCCTCCTTTCGACCCTTCTCGCCGGCATCCGAGGCGCCTTCCACCCGGAGTTGCTGGGTTTGACAGCTACGACGGCCTTCGTCGTTGTGATATTCGAGATCCTGGGGTTGAAGCTCGGATGCTATCTTTTGAGCATCAGCAACGAATCTCAGCTCCTCGACCTGGTCGCCTACTCTGGCTACAAGTTCGTTGGCGTTATCGTTACCCTTGTGGTAGCGGAAATTTTCAACAGAGGAGAGGGGACCGGCGGTTGGATCGGCTGGACCATCTTCCTCTACACTTTCTTTGCCAATGCGTTCTTCTTGGTCAGTGCGTTCCTATTTACTCTCTCCATCTGTTACTGTGTTGTTGGAGAAACCGTAGAGCTGTAGCATATGAGCGCTATGGGTTACTAACACTTATTTATAGCTCCGTTCGCTGAAGTACGTGCTTCTTCCCGACCAATCTCCCAACACCAGCAGTGGTGCAAGCTACACTGTTGCCCGAGCACAGCGCAATCGTCGCACTCAGTTCCTCTTCATCTACTCGTACATTGTGCAGTTTGTCTTCATGTGGATCCTTAGCCGCCAAGACTCGAGCAGTGTCAAGACCACCAAAGCTTGAAGTGGGCTTGGAGATAAAAGACGGGAGAGGACGAAGAGAAAGTTAGTATTGCTAAAAAAAAAAAAAAACGAACCAAGACGGGCTCAGCCACGTAGCGCTCGGAGAATAATCATGATGACAGCAAGTGTTGAGACGATGCTCTCTCCACGACCATCCGGTCCGTTTTCGTGGACAAGAACAACGGCAGTGAGAGGGACCGGGAGAGACGCGGCCATGTATGAATAGGAGATGCGAAGAAGAAGTACAATGACCAGCTCACCCTGCAACTCATCTTCCTTAGTGTTGGGAGAGTGGCAAAAGGAAGAGATGAGCGGAGGGATAATAAGGTTATAGTCACAGTTATCGAGAGCTAGAGATGCAAGGATAATGCATGCTCGGGATGCTAAGGAAATAAGAAAAAGCCAAAAATATTAAACACCTCAACGCAAATCTTTCCCTGTACCTTGCCATTTTCGCAGATGATCTCCGTAACAGACTTTCTTCTAGAACGATAGGCGACCGACTGTTTAACATTCCCGGCCCCCTTGTACATTCACTCACGCGCGCACGCAACCCCGACAGAAGGTATGCTGTTTATCCCCGCGCAACGTGTCGCGTCGAAACTGGAGAAGCACAGAAAGCAAAGAGTCATTGGTTTATCCAAGGCCAGCTCCTCTCCGTCGTCGTCACTATAACATGACCGATGAAAACGAACCGCTCGGTCGCTCTTGTTCCACTACTGACGCAGCCGTGGTGTGATACTCCCCTTACCAACAACCTGCACCCCCATTCCCCGGCCTTCCTCCGCTATTATCTCGATCCCCGCTTTCAACTCACCCCACCAAACAGAAAATGCCAAGTCAACAGAGACAAGGCCCGGAGAACAAGCTCTCCCCATTCCTTTCTCCCGTGCCGTGCGCCCCGAGACCCGTCCGCCTGCCTGCCTGCCTGCCTGCCTGCCCGCCCGCCCGCTCGCCGAGCGGTCGTTCGGGGTCACCATTCGGTATCCTGATCACGGCCACCGCCAGCGGCCGCCCGCATTCCACTTCCCTTCCCCTCTCCCCCAAAATTGCCGCCACCCGCCACCGCCGCCGGAGCACTTTTGTCACTCACATGCGGCTATGACGACACTACATGCCATCGTCCATCCTGCCCGTCTCCCCGGCAATGGACAGGAAAGGATAGCTCGGACGTCCGAGAAGAATCCGCCTACATGCCACCACCACCAACAACAGCCGTTCTGCCTTGCCCATGTCATGCCACGCCATACCACAACGCCACCATGCCTACACCATCCTCAGCCTTCCCATCACCCCAAGCGAGGGGAAAAAAATAAAGAAAGAAAAAAAAGATTTCTCAGCCCACGTGACTGAAGTGACAGGGAAGACATCACAGCAAGCATGCAGGCGTGCCGGCATGAAGGAGGGAAGGAAGGAAGGAACGTGCCGCCAGGATCTCGCAAGCCGCAGGAGGATCGTGATTCATGGTGTGTGTGTGTGCATGTGCGTGAATGTACGAGGTCGGCGTTCGCACATATCCGAGTAGGATTATATCTCCGAACAGGCAGGCAGTCACCCCTTCCTATCACATCCGGATGATGTCGTGCATGCGATGGGATGGATTGGTGTTGGCGTGGTCAGCTGTAGGCAACGACAGAAACGGTCAAAACTGGGCAAGGATGATGAGTTAGTCAGTTCTGGGAGCGGAACAGCTGGAGCCGTCATATCTATCGACTATGATTCACTGCACTTGCCGTGAAAGCACTCATTTCCGGGTCGAATGTGGCGGGTGACCGTTTGCAGCACCCTTGAGCGAAAAAATGAGATAGGACGAATGTAGATGAACTCAAGGGCTCTTTCACCCTTACTTTGTCTTCATTGATTCAACTGCTAATACTACATCCTCCACGTCGTACTCTGCAGATGACTCCCCGAAGAACCATCCCACCACCCTTTTTCCGAGGATGAAGTGAAAGGATCTCCCGAGCCAGCCTTACTACCAGTGTTGCGCTCTCAGTACTAGAAACTATCTACTCAGTCCTAGAGCTCCTGAACCGATCATTTGGTATCGGTCGGTTTATTTTGTGGTATTTGTTGCAGGTGCAAGAACAAAAGTCCCCTTCCTTTCGCTGTTTGATGGTGATGAGAAAGAGATGTCCTAAAAAATAATCGGACAGTGGTATTGAGAAAAAGAAAGGTCCCGCAGGCCTTTCTCATCCAGCAAAAAAAGCAAGACAAAACTCCGTTTCCCCCACCACCGGAACCCAATGAGCAAAGCTCATGAAACCTTTGGAGCAACGAAAAGACCAATAATACCTCCCAAGTACTGAAAGCAGTTAAAGCAATAAATGAATGGACAACCAAGAGAAAACTCGAAAGCAGGTTAAATGATGTAATAAGAAGAGTAACGGTGTGAAATGTATGAGGGTTCAGTGACTCAATGTACATAGCTGCTTTGCAGCCAGGCGCTAGCAGAGCCGATGTGCGTATTAAGCTTAGGGAACCATTCGATTAGATGATTCCCTCCCACATGCCTGGGCCAGACCTCGACTGCAGGACTTGAGCGACCTCGCTAGCACAGCAGGCCCTTTTCCTGCCAAGATCCCTCTGCACCGGGCGGCGTACTTCCGGAACGACAGCAAATGGCGACTGCAGCGCCTTAGAATCGAAGGTGGACGAAGGGGTCCGTCCGCCGGGAGTGTGGAGCAGGAATGAGGATGCAATGCTGCGATCCGGTACAATGCTGGGGGTGCGTTGAAGGACAGCAGGGTCAAGGGTGAGGAGAGTCTCGGCTGCGAGCTTTTCAGGATTGACGATATTGCGCACGTTCTGCTGAAGCGACATGTCCACGGATGATCTGCCTCGTTTGCGACCCTTGGCCACCTCGTCGGAGCTAGCATTAGGCGAGACGTCATGGCTCTGCTGGAACGGGACCGGAGTGGGCTCCGATGCGTCATTAATGTGGAAGCTCTCAAAGTCGGGCGACGACATGGACTCGCTCGGAACGATTGTCGGAACGCTCTCGGAGCTCTCCTTCTCCTTCTGCTGCACCGGGTAGGGCAGGCCCGCATTGCGGCAAGTCGCCAATTTCGCCAATTTGGCGTTCGGCGCCCAAGCAACAGACGAGACCGAAGAAATAGAAGAGGCACGAGAAGAGCGGGACGAGTTGTCCGAGACCATCGAGTCCGGGGAAGACGATGAAGATGTCGTCGAGGCCGCGAGTGACGGTCGTCGGCCAGAGAACTGGTAAGCTTCCAAGCCATTAAAGCGAGGAGTCGGTGTCCATTGGTCCAGAGTGCAACGGGTAGACATCATGCTTTGGTGCTGCGCCATGGCGGCGCACATCGATGGGCGCCCAGATCCCAGGGAGGCAACACTCGCTGCAGGAGTGTTGCTCACAGTAGACTGGGGGGTCATTTGCGGTGTAGGGAGCGGCCCAAGACGGGACAGCAACGGCGCTGGGGGAGTCATGTCCACCGTAGGCTCAAGACAGAAGGAAGTAGCCTTCGTACGGGAAACAGGGATGTTTTCTTGAATCCAGGACTCGCGCATAGATGATGCAGTAGCCTGAGGCGGGGGCGGAGTCAGACGCTTAGGAATGCAGAGCTGGACAGAGTTTCTCCGAATGATGTCAAAGGTATCCAGTTCAGGAGTGAGCATGGGAATCATAGACTTCCAGTCATTCATTCCAAAGTGAAGCTGAGGTGCACCGGGGGAGGGCGGGGGCTGCGAAGAAGGCGCGGCCCTAAGGACAATTGCCTGCCATCGCTCGAAGATGGGATCGGTGATGTGAAGCTTCCAGTTCACGGCCTTGAGGAAAGCCATTTCATTCGTGTTGATTTCACTGACCTTAAGGCCGGAGATCTTGCTCCATGCCCTAGCGGAGTAGTTCCGATCTTGCAAATACTTTGATGCAAGGATCAATGCGGCAAGGAACATGCGCCTACCGCATTGCAGCGCGCGGACTGACTGATCTTCGGGTTGCTCCATGGTGAAGTCAATCTTCGGCACATGTGCCTTGATGAGAATCAAGTAGTAGAGAGCAACCTGGAGAGTTGAATAGCTGGTGCGCGAGCGACGGAGCGTCTCCTGAATGAAAGTGCGGAGAGGAAGAACTCCACGTCCAGAAATCCGTTCATTGGGGCATGTCGGAACGGACAAGGGCCAGATAACCTCAACCATCTGAGTAGCAGAGTCTTTTGGGGGAAGTCACCTTAGCGAATGGTCGAGGGAACGTTGGATACGGCGGGAGGGCTTACCGACAAGGCTGTCAACGAATTTGACAGTCCGCTCGCTTTGGCGGACCAGGGCGGGAGGCGCACGGCAGTTGACAGCAGTGGGGCATCTGCGGGGATTCTGGCGCATCTCTGCGGGCACAGGACCCTCGATGGACCTCAGTGAGGGAAGAGAACTCTGGGTCTCGCACCACCTGGAGATCTGGGATCGGGAAATCCCTCCATTTGGAGCAATAGACTCGGTAGTGGCCGTGCATGCGCTGGGACGAACTGGGGTCGCACCTTGGGCACGAGCCCATGAGTCCTCTGAATCCCAGCCTCTGTGTCCAGAGCTTGTGACCGAGGATTGGGAGGACTGGGAAACGGCATCCATGGAGAATACCGACGAAGTAGAAGAGGATGCGGAAGAGGAAACGGAGGATCCGTATGGATGTGAGACATCTTGACTCGGGAATGGAAAGTCGCAACCCATGATGGAAAAGGTAAGAACGCCTGGGTATACTAACCGAGATCCAGTATGAAAACCGAAGAGAGTGAGAAGTAGATGCGCTTTTAGTTGCGACTACTTTTGGGTGGGCAGAAACCTGATAGGTCAAATGCTTTTGCGTTGTCGTGGGGTGATCCAGACAGATTAACCGATTAGAAGAACCAACGAAAACCCGCCCGTCGTATGACTTGGCAAATGACGGCAGTTCTCGGGTGCTTCTGCCTTCCAGGAATCGAAATTTAGATTCCCGTGTTCCGAAGATTTCCAGAAGCTCGTGACAGCGTTTGGTGGTGTTACGCTTTCAGTCCTTGCGAAGGTGTTGGAGCAAGTGCGGAATCCGTTTTCGTAATCTTGGGAGGGCAGAGAGCTGAGATGCGGGTGGTTTTGTGAGACGCAGTCGACAGTCTAGCTTTGCAACTGGGGTTTGCTGTCGGTGTAGAGTGACCAACTGCTGCCCAGAGCTTCAGCCGTGGAGAAATCCTCCAGTCACCGTCAGCTGCAGATATCACCAGAACAAGACCTCTTCCTTAAACCGTCGCAGTGCACTTCGAGCGTGGGTCAGCCGTGCGGAGTAGGAGCCGTCGCAGAGCTGATGGAGACCGAAGAAACGCGGGATCTAGTAGCAGGAAGAATCCTCAATGACGAAGAGAGCCTTGTTGTCCGAACCGGAGGTGAAATCTGAGCGACTGGTGACTGGAGTGCTGTTGTTTGACTTATGGTACATCGTGACTATTTCGAGTGTGGCGGTGGTGGTTGTTATTGGTGGGCTGGGACCACCATGCGCAGGCCAAGCGGTGTGGCCGTGCGCAGCAGAGCAGGAGAGGGTGAGCGGAGAGCGGAGATAGTGCGCGATGCAGCTGGGTGATGTCGGCTGGAGCTTGGGGGTGTCGTCGGCGGAGAGCTGTCGGAGGCGAGCGAGCTAGGTAGGGCTGGGGGGGCGAGGGTCGGACTGGGCGGCGATCGCGATCGAGTAAACGAGGCAAGGGCCGCTGGAGAGTTGAAGTGAGGAGCGAGGTGGAGCAGTACAGCAGTAGGCGGTACTAGAGGTAGAGGGTGGAAAAGGCAAGGGCTATTAAAGGAGGCAGCAGAGCGGAGATGAGTCGTAGGGAAGGCGGCAACGCAGGCAGGACAGGTGGTCGGCGCGTTTGAGACAAGGCTGCTGACTGGAGGATAAAGGGTAGGTGGGTAGACAGGTGGCCAAAGTCGAGATGGGGCCGATTCTAATCGCAGCGTCAGAAGACGTTGGTTTAGACGACGGTCCAGCACGCGGAAGCCATGGTTGCTTGCTTGCTTTGCTGGGGGACTCAGAGGGAAGAGGGTGGCGGGCTTTTGATAGAAGGGACGACGGCGGCGGGAGAGTATGACTGGCCGGTCTGCGCCTGCCCTGCCCTGCCATCTCAGCGCTCCCCGCACGGGCCACCAGACGGCTGGCGCGACCCCCAGCAGCGCCCGCGATGGCAAATACTGACCTCTTTGGCTCGCGGCGCGGCATCACACGGGTGCAACAGCGCTGTGCTGCCTGCCTGGCCGCTTGGCCGCCCTCGCCGTCGGCGTCTGGCCTGCCTGCACCTCGCCTCGCGCCGTCGCTGAGCCGAGAGTCGTGCCTACGTCCTGAGGCAGCTGGCCAGCCCGGGCCGGCTCTGGCTGCGACGAGGCCCTGCGCCCGCCTACTGCAGCAGCTCGCCGGCCCTGCCCGAGGCTGAGTGCTCGACTGGCCGCGACGCGTCTGCCCTGCCCTGCCCTGCCCTGCCCGGCCGCGCCCCGGGCGTCCGCGTCCGCGCTTCCAGCGACAGAGAAGCATGCTGTTTGCCAGAGCCGTCACCGCTCCCGTTGTAGCGCGCCCGTCGTCAGCTTGCGCAGCGGGCGGCAGGAGAGAATCTGAGACACGCACAGGGAGCTCGCGATCGAAGAGGGGAAGGCTGCAGTGGGTGAGCATCTCCACGCCGTTGGACCCGCGCAGCCAATGGTGACCCCAGCGAGGGCGACACTCCCAAGCCGTGCCACTCGCTGATTCGGCCTGCCTCGACAGCTGCTGTCCCTCCAGATGCCTCTGCCCCGTCCTCTAGCGCGCCACGCCTTGCGTGCTGCTAGCCACACGAGGCCAAAGTGCCGTGCTGTCGCTGCAAATTCTTGGAGCTGGGGTGGCCACCACCGCGTTGACTCACCCGCCCCGCCGCCCATCAGTTGTTGCTTCTGCGACGGTAGCAGCCTCACGGGCGTACGTCACGAAACGCATCACAGACAGCCTCCTCTGCGCTCGGGCGTGTGCACGGAGGCTGCTTCCGCGAAGGGCATGGCGGAGCGGCGCGGGCTGCAAGAGTGGGCGGAGCTCTGTTGCAACGACGGGCTTGTGAGGAGAGCGATGGCGGGCGATGACCTGCAGGCGGGCGGCATCCAAATCGAAATCCGTCAAGCTGAGCCACGAAATTGGCACGGATGCGGCGACAAAGACGCCTAATTGCCACGCTTGCGGCTGCCGAACAAAGCCCGAGTGAGTCAAGCATCCATGGAAGAACTCTCTTGCCGTTGGCAGGCAGCCGTGCCTGTTGCCTGCTGAGCACGAAGATATTTTCCTCCCCCCCAAGCGCCCCCGAGCTCCGCGCGCTCGCCACCACCCCCAGCGTTGCTGCCACACCCAGCCGCTGAGTGGCTGCCGGTGCCTGGAGCTGCTGCGCTGACGGCGACGCTCCGGCCACGGCCTCCAGTCGACAGTCACGCGCAATCTCTGTGAGGCGAGCTGAAGACCAACTAGCCACGTTGGAGATCCCTGGCGCACGACGCCGGCCACGCGGAGCCCCCATCCGGTCGGGTTACTCTACCAAAATGCGGTGATGCTGCGAAAGCGGTCAAGAATCCAGCTTTGTCGCCCCGTGACTTGGGCCCCGGAACACTGGGAGGTACGAGTCCCTGGTCACGATGGAAAAGCAGACCCCACATCGGCCTACCGCCGATGCACTGGCCGCCGTTGCTGTGCTTCTCACCTGCGCTGACTGTGCTTCGCTTGCTTGTCTCCGCTGACGTGCGAGAGTGGGCGCCGGCGGAATGGCTCTCCGCTTCGCTGCGGAGCGCCCATCGCGATCCTGCTTCTCCCCCTCTCTGTTGCATGCAGGCATCCGCTCCGAGGGGTCAAGAACGAACGCTCGCCTAAGGTCAGCCAGGCGACAGTCGTCACCCCGGGTCCTGCTGCTCACCATTATCGTGGCACTGCGGCGCCCAGTCTTCTCGAACGGACAGGTAGCTTCTGGAAAATACTGGGCCCGCTTGCCCATGGGGGAAACCGGCCCGGAGAAGGCAAACAAGACGATGTCGCCGAATGTCTTGGCCCCCGTCAGGGCGGATGCGGATGCGGCCGCTCATCACTCCATTTTCCGACGCCGTCGACACGCTGATAATGTCGGGCGTTATTGAGCGGGCCCAGGTCTCATGCCGCCAGACTGCCGGGTATCATTGGGCCACATTCTCCAACACCGCTGGGCACTTGTGACAAGTTGAATGACGTGGGTGAAACAGAGGAGAGAGAGATATGCACGCCTCTGATGAAATCTCTTTGAAATTCAGTCGAGACGTGTAGTCATTTGAGAGGCAGCTACAACGCTTGGATGTACATTCACGCAAACAGGCAGCCAATAACGGCCTCCCATCGCAAGAGCTTTTTCGTCATCTCCCCGGCCTCATAGCTGACAATGTGACATGCAGGTTCGGCGCAGATCCGGCGCGGTAAATCTGTGTGGCTTTTGTCTGCTCGCCTTAGTCGCGCGTTTCGCAGAATCTGAGCCCTGAAACCGCGCGTCAGAAGCATAATTGGTGGCTGCACCAACTGCCGCGTCATCTCTCACTCCCTTCTAACGCCTGCTGATTCGCTCTAATGTTTCCAGCAGTCTTATTAACAACTCACAAAAGTTCAACTATTTTTGCGCGCGCACAAGGACATATGCTACACTATGAATTCTTTACACGCAAGGTAAGCTTGGACAGCATTTCTAATGGAACTTCTCCATGGCCATCTCATGGGAGACTCAGACCTACACCTGAGAAAGGTTCCAGGGCATCTCTTTGCAATTCTACAGCTTCTTTTACTGTCACATTGTTGTTTTAACAGTATCTGAAGGAAGGTTCCCACTAAAGTATCGCGTCCCTATGTGCTTTTTCCTTCCGCCCTCAACAAAGCTGCTCAAGATACTACTGTGTATCGTGATGCCCTTTCTACCTATCGAAGTCGCCGATCTGCGCAAACATTTTTCGTCTTGGGCTGCTCTTCTACAGCTCACGAGCAACCTTCCTATGTAAGCAACATGGGAGCGTTAAGAGGAGGATTGGGAGCAACAGAATATCTCAGCGCCTAAATTCAGACTGCAGTCTCTGAATTGTACTATGATATTTTCCTTGTATTTACGAATAAACCTATCAGTATTCGCTTTTCATGCTGTATTTCTCTTCTGGAATGAATTGAGTTTATTGGCTTCGCTGTTCATAATTACCGGCAGCATCACATTGGCACAGGACCAGGGGAGCATTGCTTTCGGCGCTTTCAGCGAATCCGCATCACCCCTTCTTGTCCAGTAAAGTCAACATGAGATCCTTTCGATTGGGCTGACCAACTACAAAAGGCTACACAAATGGATGCTACAACCGGCATGACATGCTGTTGAGAGCCACAACATCCGTAATGGAATCCCGAGGCACAAGTAAGCCCTTTGATTTTGCTTTTCCACTCTCGAAAATCACTTGGGGGAAGCCAGTGAATTTTTCAGGGCGCATGATATAATTATCTTAGTATGCGTCTCGTTTCTCTGGAAAATACCGCAACGCATGACCATCACCCAAGGCCCACGACTTGAAGAGCCTCTCTTCTCTCCCTTCCTCCCCCCCCCCCCTTCTCTCTCTCTCTCTCCGCTCATCGGTAGCCACTCTTCTATATGCGGTTTTAGTGACCGGTAAGGTAGCTACGCCCAGGCAGATTTAGCGCCCTACCGCACACATGGCTCGGTGAGGCTTTAGATATCAGATTTTGGTATCCAATCTCAGGCAAGCCTCGTACCAGCTGCGGCTAACGGCGATTCGGAACCCCACATGTCGTCCCATGCACGCAGATGTCTAGTTCCTATGCGGCAGACTATGCAGGTAGACAGGACCGGTGAAGGTGGAGATACCCATTCCCGTGACGAAGTGCAAAATCGAGAGCTAGTCCTATAATGGTTAGTGCAGAGATTGGAGAGACAAGCAGGTGAAGACCCACGCTCGGTTCGCCAGCGGCATCGAAACAACAACGAAATCATGGGTAGATTATACTTCGTGGTCGAACAAGAGACCTTGACACTGGTTCTTCGGCATTTTGGTGATAAAGCCGCGCTCATACCGGCAACTGGGACGAAACTGCCCCGCGAAACCGGACCAAGCCCCGCAAAAGATCCGGTCGGCTAACCTAATTTGAGCAATCCGGGGTGTGGGTTGAGCAATCAGAACTCTGCAAATGAACTTGCTAACAATCCCCAACACCCGGTGTCGGGGACGACTCCAACATAAACACCATAAGCAATCTCAATTGTCGACGATCTCAATGCAGCTTTCGTGCAAGACCCCCATATTCGAGTGATCCCTACACATCTACATGTCTCGCATCTTTCTCCGCCCCTGCCTCTGCCACAAATCCCCCAGCATCATCATTAAATCACCCGCCTACCAATCCATCCGCACCATGACCAACAAAACCGCCTCACTCCCGCCCCGCAAAGTCTCCGCCCTTATCCCGCCCGACTCCTGGGACAGCCACATGCATGTCACCGACCCAACCTACCCGCTCTCCCCCACGGCCGCCTACGTCCCAGCCACGCACACCCTCGCCTCTGCCCTCGCCTTCGAAGCCACCTACACGATCCGCAACCTCGTCCTCGTCCAGCCCTCCATCTACGCGGCCGACAACGCCTGCCTCCTGGACGCGCTACGCCAACTCGGCCCCTCCCGCGGCCGCGCCGTCGTCGGCATCGACCCCCTCAACCCCCCTGCTCTTGCCACCCTCCGCGCCTGGCACGCCCTCGGCGTGCGCGGCGTGCGCCTCAACCTCAA
>JAJJID010000351.1:0-42011 GCA_022204955.1 Macrophomina pseudophaseolina | reverse complement strand
AGTAAAGATCACGCTCAATTGCTTCCCATCGAGCTGATACTGACATCCAAATATGAACAGAAAAAAAACCAAAAAAAAAACCCAAAAAAAAACCCCCCCAAAACCGAAAACTTGAAAGATCGTCCACGCCCGAGCCAGAACCGCACTTCCACTTTTCTCCTTTCGCTCAAGAGGCAACGGCGTTCGTCTTTTGAATTGCAGCGCCCACACACATGATCATCGTTCTACAATCAACTTGGCAAAGTGGCCCATCACAGCTCATGACTCTTGGATGACAACGAATCATCATTGGCGATCGGCTCATACCAGTGCCACCAAATCCCTCAGGACCTCGGGAATGCGAGCTGTTCAATCGCCGCCACAAATGCAACTAGCACAAGCTCTTTCGTATTCAGAAAACAGTCAGCCTCCATCGTGCGCTTGGGCGGCTGCATCATCAGACACTTGTGCCTGTCTTTTGAAGACGCTTCCGAGCTCTTTCCTCACCACAATCACAACCACAACCATCAAAGTGGATCGAAGTCGCTCCCAAGACCCCCCTGAGCCATCAACGGCGCCGCCGCCATCACAACCACCGCCACTGGCACCTCATGTCACGAACTGGTTTACTATCTGATCACGCCAAAACTAAGCCTCAATTGGGTTCGTTCCAGTGCTTCTTTCACCCTCAAATGAGGCCTGCGTTGGCATGGCGCAGTGGGTACGGTCAACCCCGTTACACCTCATGAGCTCTTCACTCACTTGAAAGCACACTCCGGTGCTACTAACGGCCTCTACCACTATCTTTCCTTATCTGACGACAAATTTTTCGACTGCCGTCTCCAAACTGGCGAGGACATACCGTCTCCACCACTAGCATTGGCACCCCCTCGTTTGTTATCCGATGTCCCTTAGCTCATCATTGCGCCAGCAGCAGAAGTCGGCATCAACACCACGGCTGCCGCTGCCACCTATCCCGATCAGCACCACTCCATCTTCGGCAGTATCCGTGGCGACTCAGAATGGAGTTGTTGAGTCCCAAGATATGCCAGACCGTCTTGGACCCTCTGGATACGATGCTTAGCGACGCAGAGTAGACGAGTCGCAAAGCCAGTTAGATCGAATCTGCAAACTATGAGCCACAGCCGACGAATCTCTTTCAGCTAACGAGCCTGGCTGATCCAGCCTGCGCCAAAGTAGCTCAAGCGTCCATCGTGGTCGACTCCGCAACCAATCCATTTGAGACCCAAGGACCGAAAGCCGGTGTCGGCAATGGCAGTTACACTGCATGGGCAGCGATGGCAAAGGGCGGTGCGATGCCTAGAGGGGTTTTGACATATGGTGGCAATCATGGCTAGAGTTTGTTATTTCTTTCTTGGCCATTTGAGGCTTCTGAGATTGAATGATAGGTGGTTACCGTTGTCTGTTTCGAATTTCACGTTGGAATCCGGGTTGGAGAAGCCGATGAACGGCTATGAGCGCAATTTGGGCGTATTTACTGTATGTATAAAGATAGAGAAGCACATGGAAAACATGACGGGCAAGGTTCGGGCTTCGCGCATTTCATCGTAACCGTTTGACTGCCGGAAGTGCTCCAGAAACTCATAGTTAGCTTTTTCATTTATGAACCATATCCTTTGTGCTCGGCATCACTCTCAAGCCAAGTTCAAGGCTAAGATTACGGTCGTCCGCCTCATACCTGGCACTTTCAGAGCCGACTTGTTTCGTAGACGGTAGTCTACGAGAGGCAGCTTAATTTTCACCATCAAAGATCCTGCTGAACCTCACTGGTGAACGAACCGAGAGAAGAAAGATTGATTGATGAATGGGGCAGCAGACCTTGGCCTTAAGAGCCAGCGCTTGGTGTTGACCAAGCTACTGAAGCAAGCAACCTAACCCTGAAACGGCATAGCGGCTGCCACTGGGACCTTCCACCCTCCAACACATCCTTGACAATTCGTAATGTTTATGCGCACTCTGCGGACAATCGGAGAGCCTTCTTGACGGACTCGTTCGGTGAACAAGCGGCAGTTGCTTAACGCGCAATGACTATCGAACGTCGTCCGCTGCTTCCACGACCACGACCGCGCCCGCGCACCCAGCTTCAGGGTGGCGAACGTCTCGTCTCGTATCGTCATGGCCCTCTGACGGTGACAGACGACAAATAACGAAGGTCTTTCATAATGCCTAATTGTATTTTAGCTGACGTTATCCCTTACACGCAATAAACTACGTGATTAACCACGGGACTTATTGTATACTACATCACGTGATGAGAGCGACTAGTGGCCTATTAGTAGGTTAGGTAGGTAAGGCCTATTACCCTATAAAGCTCCTTAGTAAGCGTATTGTTAACAGCCGTCAATGACTCGGCGACGGACGGCAGAAATGTCATCAACGTCTCGTTGAACGAGTCGTCTGACGAGACGTTCGCCACCCTGCCCATCTTTCCACAAAGCCCGGCGACTGAGGTAGATCGACTGCCATGATCACGACCAAGAGAACAGAGACGCAGCGCTATGGCAACTAAGTACCGGCTACGCCCATTTCTTGCACATGAAGCCGCTAACCACGCTGTGTATAGATGCTCATAGTAGTGCCTTTTCTGGCTCTATTCCGAGAGACATGCGTCTGTCACCATAGTTTCTCGCTCTTGCCGGACTTTGGACTGCCGCAGAAAATGGATGCATAACCGGTCCAAACTTGCTGCCCGGACATCAATCGGTCAATTCTTGCATGGCTCGCTCTCTCTTTGGACTGTTCGCAAAATAGAAAGGCAATCTCGTGGACAGCCGTACCATGGTTAGCGCAATGAAGAATTTTCCAAGGTCCCCGTCTATAAGAAGGGACATGGCTCGATAAATATCGCCCTCTTGCTCCCATACCTCGTTTCACAGCACATGCGAACAGTCATAGCGGTGTCAAAACGAATTGAAACAACAACAACAACAACAACAACAAAAAACCAGCACATCCACCAGCACATCCACCATGGCTACACGTGAAGTCGAGTACACACAACCGAATCTCTTAGGGGGTGGACAGGAGCTGGATCCCGAGAGTCACGTCAATCTCCCGCCGCCGCCAATCAGCTGGAGCGTTGTCCTGGTCTCGTTCATCCCGGGCCTCACCCTCCTGGCTTTCACCCACGCCCCCTTCCTTCTCCTTACCCGCACTACGCTCGCAGACATCACTCTCCTCCCCAACGGCCCCTGGTCCGCCACCACTCCGTGGCTCATCCCACTCGCCCTTATCCACATACTTTTCTGCGCTTGCCTGGGTGGACCGCCGAAATGGACGGCAGTGGGTGGCTTCCAGCAGCTCGTGGCGTTCTACATGCGCCGCAGCAACATGCCTGCGTGGGACAAAGAGATGATTGGCTGCGCAGCCGTGATAATAGGCGGGCAGTTCGTTGCGCTGAGCCTGGAGAGCGTGTTCGGAAGATGCGCATGGCCAGACAGGCCGGTCGAAGGCTTGGAGGAGGCGGAGCGGATAATGAGGGAGGGAGGTGCGGCACACGGGCCGGGAGACGGCTGGGAGATTGATCTCCTGGTGGATGTGGACGACGTCGAGAAGGGCGCGATCGAGGACGACATGGAGGGCGTCGAACAACCGGTGAGTGCCCTCCCCTCTCTCTCCCCCTCGCTCGCTTGATGCGTACGTGATTGTTCGAGCTGACGGGACAAATAGAACAGGCCCGAATGCGGCTGGGAGGCGCTGCGTGAGTTCATATTTTGGACGCCCCACGAGGTTCCCATCCTGGCGATCTTCGTCCTCATGGTGACTATGACCCCGCCCGAAATCACCAAACCGCCCTGTCAATTTGACCCTATGGCCTGGAAGCTTTTGCTCCTCACTCTAAAGTTGAGCTATGAAGCTGTTTACTACGCACTCGTGTGGTCGTGCTTGCAGGGGCTGGCCACCTTGGTTTGTGCCTGGGTTGTCCTCGCTGATCCGCCGACGTGGAGCAGACCCATATGGTTTCGCGGAGTCCTCTCCCCCAGCTGGAACTGGTTGGAGGAGTTGAAAACGCTAGGTTATCTGGGCAACAAAGCGTATAACACTCACCAAGAGTTGCAAGCCATTTGCGCCGAGTATCGATGCAATAAGGGCACGGCGCGTATTATTAGGGCGAAGAACATGACGAGACTAACGCCGGAAAAGAATGAGTAAGGACTGCGATCGGGGGAGCGTGGAGCGCGAAGAGGCCGGCGAGAGCTGCGGTTGTTGCGCGTGCAAGAAGACGGCGAACGCCGACAGGTTCGATACGGAGATGGAGAGAAGCCTTGGGAGGGACGCTGGCAGACGGGGAAAGGTGCTTAGAAGCAGCTTCAGAGCAGTACGCTTTTAACGGTTTCATGACTTTCGGGCCGAGATAGGTGCTTTAATTCGCAACACGTGTATCTTGTTCTGTTGCAGAATAGAGTGTCCAATCAATTCATACGGAAGAAAAGCAAGCAAAAAGCCCGTAATAGTACATGTGGAGAATGGACGACGTCCGAACCTCGGCCAAAGTAACTGAAAGGCCGCCGCTGTGAATACCACGGTCTCGAGGCCAAGGAAAGTAGACATTACTGGTGTCCCAGCGAACGGGAATAATACATGCGGTGTTTTACAAACTTTAAACATTATCCCAGAATAATCATGGTCGTGCGAGGGTCAGGACTTCCCCGATAGCCTTGAGTAGAAGAGGTTCAAGAGCGGGCGTTCCGGTGCTCATGCTGACCATCAACCGTCACGCATCCGCCGATTTGCGCAAACTGTGCGGGCATAATAATAATACCGATGGACTCATCTAGTACCGCCACCTCTGCGGCGTGTGGCGGCCTTGTGATTGACACCATCAGTGATCATACCGAGGATCTGTAACATCATCAGCCACGCCCAAACGGAAGGTGCTGCGCAACAGGGATGGAAGTTCAGACATGTACTCACCATCTTCAATGCCAGACCTGCTTTGAACCCCATCTCCGGGCCCTCGGTATTACACTCGATGACATGATTGCAGATAGAGCCAATGGCGCCAATGCGCATGCGTGCTATGCCCAGCACCAGGCATCCCATATCCTTTGCGAATTTGAGGCCGCCGAGGACGTAGAGAGAGGACATGGGGAGGAGAATACCAACGACAGTATCAAGTTCTGGATTGAGAGGAGGTGACAGGATGGCAAGATCAGCTTTGCCAAGGTCGATAGATTCGTCGACCCCTTCGGCTTCGTACCGCATGGCGACATCCCCGCCGGCGAGTTGACCTATGAATCGGCGGGGCGGGATAGACGGATTTGCTTGACTAGCCTGCGTGAGTGATTTGGTACCGGAAGTGTGGGAAAACGGCTCACGCTTCTGCAGCTTCAAGAATACCGTATCTGTATTGCGTCGGTCGTCAGCGCCGGGTAGTCAGGGTGTAGACTGGAGATGATTACCGTCCGCCGGGACCAGAGCCAAGGTAGATAACACGCCCGCCCCTCGCTACCCTAGGGCCGATCAAATCAATGGCGGCGGCAACATCAGGCAGACATGCTTCAACGGCGGCGCCAACGTTGATATTCTCTGAATGCATCACCTCTGGATGGTTGGAAGTGGGCGGAGTTAGAGTTTATGAAGACATTCGGTAGCGCGCGCAGTTTGGAGGTTTAACCTACGGCAAACCTCAAGCGTTGATTGTGGGTGCGCGGACGCAACGGTGGTTGCCGATGCGATTGTTGCTCGCGAATCTCTTGGTCGTCCTTGTTGGAGGCTGCCGCTCATGACAGGCGAGACGAACGAATACATCCTGCGTTCGGGCATGTTGCTGTCGCGGATTTTCGCGGTATGTTGGTCAGCTCTTTCCGCGCCGACCAACTCAGAGAGACGACAAAGATGGATTTGTCGCAAGAAGGAGGAAGGTGTCTATCCCGAGCTGATTCTGGGAGTCGCCGGGAGATTGCAGCTCCGCTCATCCCTGTCACTGACACACGGACCATCAGGCCGCGACAGAAAAGCCCCGCGACGCGCCCTTGCTCTCAGGCTTTGGCGGGGAGTGGCCTGCTGGCGTTGCTCCTGAGCGAATCGCGACGTCATGCACAATCGAATGCCTGGTTTCCCCGGAGGAGCGGATTGGAACTTTTGAATTCTACTTGCTCGTCAGCCAACGTCAGAATAAAGGAGGTATTTCGGCCGATATGGCACTGACTCTGGCAAAGCTGCGCAAGTAGGAGTCATGTTCGGAGCCGTTCGAAAGTATAGCAACATGGGAAAAGTGGAAAGGGCGAAAGTGCAGCCAAGAATAGTCTTGGCTTGGTCATTCTGCGGGATTTGCGTAGATGTATCCGAGACGAGAGTCTGACATTGCTGTTGATGAGAACAGCCATAATCCTTGTTCCGACAGCAGTGGGAAGTCGACCAGCCACGGTATACGAGCTCGTCGTCAAAAACGCCGCACTCGCGCATGTCCTAGCTGTCCGGCGTGGAAGCATTCATGGTGATGCAAATGCCATCGATATTCCCAAGCAGCTGCGTCCGGACGAATGCTTCCGCTCCCCACGGCAAGGCAACGCAAATGGCATTCAGTCATTCATTATTCTTTCATGATTCCTCTTGACGCCGTCGGCAGGCAAGGCGGATCTACTTGGTGCCTGCCAGCAGTATGTACAGATCCTTCTCCGCTCTAGTGGCTGTAGTTGCTTGGACTTTTTCTGTGGTATAGGCTTCACTCGAGGGCCGCATACATATCGATCTCCTCGCCGCTCCGTCTCCGCCTGCGGACGGGATCACTCTGCATCTGCACGCCTGGGCCGACTCGTCGGGTGTTTGATCGGTGCGAAGGGAAGATCTGGGGCCGATTAAGCAGTGGATCGTGGTGTGGGAGGGGTACACTTGAGACCGACCTTAGTACCCGACCAGCCAAGGCGGAAGGCAATCTCGTGGGCGAACAGCTCGCCAAAGCCAAGCATCAGGCCATTGATAAAGGGGAGCACTAGGTTTATGGCAGCGCCGCGGGCCAGACCCCAGATAGTGGGCGGAGTGTAGAGGATGACGGGGGAGCTGGATGACGATGGCGGCGACGAGGACAGCTCGTTGTTGCCGTCGTAGTTCTCGCTGTCTGACGGGATGGTGACAGACTCGGACATGCCGTTTCGCTCGGGCGTGGGCGAAGCCATGGTGGGAGTGAGGTGCGGGTGGGGAGGGCGCGTGGAGGGCTTGGGCGGTGATGGCGTGGTGGTGGAGCAGCAAGCAGTCGGCGGCCGAGGCGGGCGCCAAGCCGGTGCGGTGCGTGGAAGCTTCGGCCACAGCTCCATTGTGCCAGTGACGTTGCCCCGCCGCTGCCTCGCCGCTGCCTCCAGACGCCGCCCGGCACGGTGCACATCCACAGCTCTCAGCTCAACATCTTCCGCGAACCTACCCGCTCTCCAAACCCCGGCTCTATCTTCATCCACCCGCTCCAGGCCATCCTCTACCAACTCTACAGCTCTTCCGGTCGCCGAAAACGCCCCGCCCAACCCCAGCGCCATGACTGAGCCGACGGGCGCCCAGCGCGACGACCTGATCTCGCAGTTCTGTGCTGTCACCGGCGCCGGTCCTCAACAGGTAATGCCATACTGTCTGGAGCTGCACGGCTTCAGAAAAGTACGCTGACGCCTTGCTAGGCCGAGACAGCACTTCGCGCCACTGAGTGGGACGTCGCCAACGCCATAACCATGCACTTTGCTTCGCAGGATGAGCCCCAGGAGGACTCTTCAGCCCCCGCGCAAGCTCCTCCGGGCTACACCGGTCCTCGTACTCTCAGCGGAGCTCCCGCTCCTGCAGCTGCCCAGCCTGGCTCCTCTCGCTCTTCATCTGGCGGACGCGGTCCGCAGCGCGGCGGCGCACGCGGCGGTCTTAGGACGCTGAGAGATATCCAGAACGAGGGCGCCCCCCAAGGACACGCACACAGCCATGATGACGACGATGAGGAGGAAGACCAGGATTTCTTTGCTGGTGGCGAGAAATCTGGCCTGGCCGTTCAGAATCCCAACAGCGGTCCTAGTGCTCGCGACCAGATCAACAGCATCCTCGACCGCGCTCGCAGGTAGCTGCTAGCCCTAACCCTGCCGCCTCTTTTATGCACCATCGCTAACCTGTCTGCAGGAATGCTCCTCGCCCCGGTGGCGACGACGAGCCTCCGGCGCGCCAGTCCTTTTTCCGAGGCCAGGGCCAGACTCTGGGTGGCGATGAAGAGCCCTCGCGCGTCGTTCCGGACCCCACTGCAGGTGCCAGTGCTCCCCATCGCCTTGAACGTGTTCGTCGTGTCATGCACCTCTGGCGCGATGGATTCTCTATTGACGACGGCCGGCTCTACCGCTACGATGACCCTGCCAATGCCGGCCTTCTGGAGATGATCAACAGCGGACGTGCACCCCTGGACATCTTGGACGTCGAGCACAACCAGGAGGTTGATTTGGAGGTCCAGCCACACAAAGATGAAAACTACGTCGCCCCGAAGCCTAGGTACAAGCCATTCTCTGGCCAGGGCCAGAGGCTAGGCAGTCCCACCCCCGCTGCCACCAGCGGCAGCTCTACACCGACTCCTGCTGCTGCAGCTTCTTCAAGCGCTGCAGCTTCTCAGGCCCCGGCCGTCCAAGTCGATGATTCTCAGCCCGTCCTCAACATGCAGATCCGCCTGGGCGACGGCACCCGTCTGCAATGCCGCTTCAACACCACCCACACTGTGGGAGATCTTTACGACTTCGTCAACAGGGCCAGCACGTCAAGCCTGGAGCGTGACTATGCACTCATGACCACCTTCCCGAGTAAAGAGCTCAACGACAAGGCCCAGGTTCTGGGAGATATGGCTGAGTTCAAGCGTGGTGGCGTTGTGGTACAGAAGTGGAAGTAGTCACCTCATGACATAGCATCTGGTAGGTAGGCCAAACAAAAATATAGATAACCTGGTATTGCAGATTCCATGCAATGTCCGGGCTTCTTGAATAACTGGAAAGTGATTAACGTGGGGATTTGAAGCAGCCGTTCGGACATCAATGTCACGCCAGGTGCGGAACACTTGTCTCCGCACGACTGTTTCGACTTAGGGAGGCGAAGTGAAGGTAGGTACAATGTGTGTCGACTGGCAGCCTCCTCACAGTTGCGGCAGGATTACATACGCATCACGCGGCGCCAATCCGCTTTCCCTTTACCCTCAAACATATTGTACCTCGTTAATAATTTGTTTTCCGTTCAAAATCTCTTATTTCACATCCTCACGACGATTATCACTTTCCAATGCCACCTAACAGTCCCATGACCAAAGCCTCAGACCGTAGTCAAGTGGTACGACTCTGCCCGTCCCTACTCAGTTGGGCATCGTGTCTAGCCAGCTGGCCGGACATTAGAGAGGCTGTCGCCCTAAAAGCCACTCCAGTTGCTTGCTCACAAATGGGCTTGGGCGGTTTTTGAGCAGTCTACCTCCATTTACCAACCAGTCTTCTTCTTCTTCTCTTCTATACACCTCACAACCAGAAGCTGGCCTACTTTCCCCTGCAAGTTGGGTACTTCTTTGCGTGCTTACTGGCCCCCCGGGAGAAAAGAGGAGAAGAGAAAGGAGTGCTAGGGCATGGTTAGTCCAGCGAGCGACTTACAGGCTCAACTAGTCACATTCCTATCTCACCGCTGTTCCCTGGTAGTGAATGAAAGTGGCTCCTCTCCTCGATAAGACGCACAGGGTCAGTCAATTGGCAGGTTGGAAAGAAACCCCTCAACCCCCCGCCCCGCCCGAAACAACCAAAGCAAAAAAAAAAAAAAAAAGACAAAGACAACCCTCACTCGCGGCAGCTGGCGCTTCCTCTTGTTGGATATGCCTCGCTTTTGGTAGTCAAGCAGATACTTCCTTCTGTCTCCGGTATAGAAGTCGCTCACTGTACATGTTCACCAGCTTGCAAATTCACCTGCACTATGCGACGCGGACGACGGGCGGTGTGTTCTTGTATTTGGCTGGAGCTTAGCAAGGAAAAAAAATGAACAATAATAGCTCGTACTTCCTTGTCCTTGACTGGACTTCCGCAGCAGAAGCACCACCAGCTGGAATAGAGTTGGCTACAAACAATGACGTTTTTGGATGGTCTACGGTACCTCATGTACCATACCACGAGGATATGGAACCAGCCTGGCCTTGCACAATACAAGGGCCCGGCATTATCGCTGGCACCTCATTTTTTGCAGGAGCTTTGAGCCTCTCAGAGCGTCTTCTTGTTCCTACACGGGCTTATAGCGACCATCTCCGCCGGCGAATTGACAACTGTCGGCACCACCACAACCAACGAGCATTAGAAGACAAGTAAAACCGGCCCCCTGATTAGAAGCTCATACACCTACTACCTTGCTCCTTCTCCCGCCCTGAAATCTTCTATGCACTCTCATCGGTTGAAGTCTCTCATTCAAGTCACCTATTCTGCAGCAGCGGATAATAGAGACGAGAACCTTCTCGCGCGTAGTTGTAGCGCGGCAGTAGCACAAAATAGCTACAGCAGCCAACCTTCCCGCTTGCTTTTGGCGAGGGGCTAGGAAGCTTTCCTGCCTGCCAGAGCTCTACGGGCGGAATGCCACTTGCCCCACCTGGCATAGATCAGGAGACCGTGCTGTCTCGCACTGTGTACGAGTCTCTCCTTCAAGTGGCTCTCACGCTTGTGCTGCTGGCGCTAGAGCCGTGGTTGTAGTTGGACTCGCTTTATGAGGAATTGCGGCATAAGTTTTGACAGAGCACGGGTGTCGTCTCATTTCTGGGAAGGTTACTTCGGGGATGCTCAGTTATATGGTGCTCTATTGGCTGGGTCCGGGTATACTGGTAATGGTTTGTCTGCATGGACTATATATTGGGTTCGCGACGGAGTTGTCTTGGGAAGGGCGGCTTGAGTCTTGTTATTGGGGCGGTCCTGGCGTAGATAGGTTGTCCGAACTCAAGCGAATGGCACATTTTAGTGAATACTGCTCTTCATTCACAGATTTGATATCAGACATAGTGCTTCGAACACAATTACGTATGCATGTGTGTGGTGCGCCGCCGCAGTCGTCAGGATGTGAATGCACTAGACACTTTCGCCCGGCTGAATGCTTCGACCCGCCACAGGGAAATACCCCAGCCACAGCATATCCACTGTTCTTTCTCCACGTCGCCCGCCGCGAACTCACCCCATCCAGTTAACTTCCCTCGTCGTCGATTAACCTCTCCAGTCCCGGCTTCCCCGCCCCACCACCCCGCTCACCCACTCACTCTTTCACACCAAACGCAAAAGCCAACCTACACCGCACGATCCCAGCCATGCCTCCGCCCCTCAGCCTCGGCCTCGAGCACACGCACGTCCTCATCACCGGCGGCGCCGGCCTGATCGGCAGCGCCGTGGCGCGCGCCTTCTTCGCCGAAGGCGCGCACGTCTCCTCCATCGACCTCGCCGACCCTGCTCCGCCGCCACCACCAGAGCCGTCGCCGTCGCCGTCGCAGGCCCCCGACCATTCTCCCCCCTCGGGAACCCTCACCCACTACCGCGCCTCCGTCACCGACGAGCCCTCCTTCGCCCGCGCCTGGCGCGCCGCCGTGCGCGCCCATGGCCCCGTGCAGTGCTGCGTCGCGCTCGCGGGGCTCGACCTCAGCGTGCTGGAGAAGCACGAGCGGGCGAGCGAGACGCTGGGGCTGGAGGCGTTCATGCGGACGATGGAGGTGAATGTCGGGGGCGTGTGGGTGGCGGGGAGGGAGTGGCTGCGCGGGGTGAGAGCGGAGAGGGAGCGGCAGGGGAAGGAGGTGGAGGAGGAGAAGGAGGAGGTGGAGAAGAAGAAGAAGGAGGAGGAGGGCGGCGGTGCGGCGAAGGAAAGGATTCGGAATTGCAGCTTGGTGATTGTGGGCAGCGAGAGCGGGTGGTTCGGCGAGCGCGCGCGGCCGGATTACGCGGCGGCGAAGAGCGCGGTGCAGGGCGGGTTGTTGCGGAGTTTGGCGGCGGAGGCGGGGAGGGTTAGAGGCGGGGTTGTGAGGTATGTTTTTTGTTTCCTGGTGTCTTTTCTGCTTGGCCCATTGTTTTGTCATCGATGGAGTATCGGTCGGAGTTGTGAGGCTGCTGATTGTGACGTGGTGCTCGCAGAGTCAATGCTGTTGCGCCGGGCCCGGTGGATACGGCGCGGTTTAGGGAGGAGTGCAGGAATGATCCGGAGCAACTGTGGTTGGATGCGCAGGCCACGGTGAGTTGAACGTTGTCTCCCCCTTTGCAATATGCATGTAAGCTCATCTTGTGGTATAGACGGGTTTAGCAGAACCTGTGCCAATGGAAGCTGTGGCAAGGAGTATATTGTTTCTTGCCAGCGAAAACTTCAGCAGCCATGTGCACGGTCAAGTCCTCAATGTCGATTCTGGGAAACAAGGGAAATTGCTTTGGACAAAAGAGCAAATCGAAGCCCGCACTGCTGGGCAGCCGTAACAACCGATAAGAGACATGCAAAGAGGAGAAGGTCCGGAGGGGATGAGAACAGAAATAATGAGAGAAATTATCCTTAAAAAAAAGTGTGCAATAATATTAATTGTTAGATTATCTATTTCAGCTAGTCTCCACCCAGGGATGCTTGGACAGGAGGGCTTTTCGGAAGGAGAGAAAAAAAAATTTATTAACCTGGAAACAAAAGCGCGTGCGCATCAGTGCAGGTCAAGCGGCGAGCTGCTCGGCTCTCGTTTTCGCAGTGAATTTAAACGTCCGTGTTGCCTAGCACAATCAAGGGCCTGGAAGTTGCAGCTTGGAGACTGCAGGGCAAGTTCGAAGGCGCAGGGAAGAGAAGGGCTTCAAGCTGATAATCATGTCCTGAATTCGTCGTGGCAGAGACGTACCATTGAGAATCTCTCCTCTGCCGATTCTTGTGGTACACCTTTACGTGAGAGGCGAATTTAAAATGCCGAAAATCTTAAGATCAGCGTAGATAAGCTTAAGTGCCGCCTTGGAGGGATCACTGCAAAATAAGCTTATATATCCTTGCTAGATATCCCGAACTAGTATTTTGATCTCACCATTTGTGAAGTTAATCGTTCTGGATCGTAGAACTGGAAGGCAGATCGTATCACCAAAACCCAGATAAAACAGCAGCAGCTCTGTCCGCTCAGACAACTATCGCGGCCGCCGTAGCGGCAATCTCATGCAATTTACAGGCTCACCGTGAGGAAAGACGAATCGAGATATTGCCGCTGCTTCTACGCAGGACCTGAAAAATCGATATCAAGAAGTCAAATCCATCAAAAGCATATGTAGTTCGGTCCATTCTTTCCAGCAAAACGACGGCTCATCTATCCAAGAACTTCTAAGTTCCTCATCCAAGCGACCGAAAAAGACATCTAACGCAACGCTTAACCAGGACCGGGCTGCATATGCTTCCAACCTCCGTCCGTGGTCCATTTGCCAGCCTTAGTGTAATCTCCCGCGTGACGGCCATTCATGTATGCAAATCGGAAGTACTCTGGCAGAGCAACGTGCTGCCTGACCCAGGTGAAACTGGTCTTCTCCTCATCGACGTACGCGCGGAACCGCTCAACATCATTGACGAGGATGCTGACACCATCGTACTTGTCAGCCAAGGGCAAGGCCCACTCGAAAGTGATGTTGGGCATGATGCCGCGCGACGGATCCAAGGCGTTATGTATAATGGGGGCTAGAATCTCGGGCAGAGGAGTTCCCAAGTGAGCATCCTGACGAAGCTCGAGGGGCGTCTGCAGAATGCTATCGAAGCCCCAGCGGGCGATGCCGTTAATAAAGAGACCGACAAGAATACCCTGGTACAAAAGACTGGGCCGATTCTGCATGCCGGTTCCGGGAAGCAGTAAGAGAGCGAGGATGTAGTGGTGAATGCGAACATTCATCTTCGGAACGGCGACGAGGGCGAGAATGCAGAGGGTCATGATGCCATATACAACCAGGTAGCGGGGGAGTCTTCCCTCGACTCGCAGCGCATAAGCTTGGCCCAGAGCAATGAAGAAGAGGCAGAGGACGATGATGATGAGAGCAGGGACGGCGCCAGGCTGCTGCAAGTCATGCGGCGTGAGACGTTGAATGGGAATCTTGTCGAAAGTGTAGTTGTTCAAAGCACCAACCCAGCAGCCTCCTAGCCAAAGAATAGTCTTCTCGAACTGAGCAGTTAGTCCGGTCAAAGTGGGCCTGACGGAAAACTTGTAGATGACAAAGGCGCAGAAGGCGGCGGGGAGAAAGCGGCCCAGGGCAATGCTGACAAGGGCATGGTAATCAGTGAGATTGGGCGGATCCGATGCCAGGGCGACATGGAAGAAAATGCCGAAAAAGACCGAGGGGAAGAATACGGCGGCGGAGGTGGTGAAGAGAGAGAGGAGGACGGTGAAGGTCAGGGAGACGGCGAAGAGAGACCATCGCAAGTCCTTGCACTGCGAGTCGGTCCCTTCGAGGAATGTATAAGAGAGCGGAAAGTAGGAGTCGAAGCCGATACTCTCGATGCCATGATGCTTGGACGATGGGAAATTGCTCTGGGTGCCGACGCGAGAGACAACTCCGCATCCGCCAGCCTTGTTGCTCACAAATCCAGCGTGGATGGCGGAACCGCAGATGAAAGAGTCGCCGCGGTAGATGGTGCTTCCAACGTTATCCTGACCGTCGCCTTCGGTGGGACCGCCAATGACGAGCGGTCGGTAGTTGACCTCCTGATCTCCGACAGCATGAGGATTGAAGACCTCGACGCGCTTGCAGTTGGCCGGGCAGCGGAAGGCAAACGAGTTGTTGCCAAACGGCCGGCAATCGTCGCCGTTCAAGCCGCATCCGTTGTTATCCGCCCTGAACCGTGTCAGTGTCCGCTCAGTTCGCACCACCGCATAGAGCACCCTACCAGAATCTCGAGAGGCAGGTGAGCCTTGTCGGGGAGCCATATTCGCCAATCTCGGTGGAGAAGGCCGACTTGCGGAGGACCAGCGAAAAGCAAAGTAACCACAGAGCATAAAAAGCAACTAGCAGCCAAGCCTTCTGCTTCCACTTCGGCAAGTACTTATTGAGCAGCCTCGGCGGGGCTTCCTGGATGGCGGGGAAGAAGGGGATGATCTTGTAGGGGCGCGGAGGCTGGGGACCCTTCACCCAGGTGGCGACGGAGTTCACAACGCGCTGGACAGCCTTCGGCACGTATTTGGGGGCGTCGGGCGGGGCGGGCAGCTCGTCGACGTCGTCGTCGCAGTCATAGGGCGGGACGGCGTTGTTGATAGCGGTGGCTTCGGAGTCGACGGTGCTGGTGGCATCGTCGCGGTACTCGGGCGGACGCTGGCCGTCGTCCAGCGACTGGGGCGCCATCAGTCTGGAGTCGTCTGGGTCAGGTCAGCTGGCAGGCCGGGATGCGCCGGAGCGACGGGCGGGCAGGCTTTGCGACGTCGGCCAGCGAAAGTCGGGCAGCGTGGCAGGCAAGGAGGATAGATATGCAGCGAGAGACGGGCGGGGCGGGCGTGAGGCAGACGCAGAGGCGGGGAGGTTGGTGGTGAGGCGCGAGAGCGTGGGCGAATCGTACCTGCATGGCTGCGCAGCTGGTCGCGGGCGTGGGCATGACGTGCATCCCCGGGGCGCCCGTGCTGCCGAATGCCGGGCAACTCGAGGGCTGCATTAAGGTTGTTGCCGTCGCACCCGAGGTTCGTCCGCCATCCACCACCCATCGTCACGGCGACGCTGCATCCGGAGCGGCGTGGAGGAGTGAAAAGAAGGGAAGAGGCCACCCGCAACGGGCTGGCAGAGTCGCACGGCGCGCGTCGCAGATGGGCCGTCTGCCGTCGTATCGCCTGGGGGTGCGTCTCCACCGCCGCGCAGCCCGGAGGGCAGCCTGGCGGCCTGGGCACGCCGCTGGCTGTGTCGGATCGGAGGCAACGGGGGCCGAATGGGCAGGTCGCTCGCTCCAGTGCCTCGCTGCGCTGCCGGTTGCTTACAATTGCATGCCGTGCTTATCGCCGACGCTATCTCGCGTGCCTACCTCATCATCGCGACAGCACTGCGCTCCCCATTCCTCCCCACACTTCACCCTGCCCGCCCAGATTGCGCGACTGTCCCTTTCTCGCTGCTACTGACCGGGCCGCCTGAGCACCGCAGACATGGCAGCACCCCAGGATTTGCCCAGGCCCGTTGATCTGTCGCATCACTTGTCTCGAAATGCCAAGAACAGGGTACCCTCGTCCATGAAGGCTTTCTACAAGTACTTCCAGATCCCCGGCATTGGCCAGCTCGCGGGAGGTGATCCTCGCCACTCCCTCCCTCTCCCATCCTCCCCGTAGCTCATACGTGCTCCAGGCCTCCCCAACGAGAAATACTTCCCCTACGATGACTTCGAGGCCCGTGTAGCTCTGCCGAATCGCTTCACGCCCACGCCTAACAAGCCTGTTGATCCTCCCGCGGCCGGACTGGCTGCTGCTTCTTTGTCTGACTCCCCAAACTCCACCCGCATCGTTGTTCCTCACACCTCGGGCACAACCGATATTCTGCGCAAGATTGACCTAGATTCTGCGCTGCAATACGGCACTGCTCAAGGCTACCCGCCACTGTACCAATTCGTCCGCCAATTCACCACCCAGAACCTGCATCCCAACATCCCTTATCGCGGCGGTCCCGAGGTCATTCTCACCTGCGGCTCCACCGACGGTTTCTCCAAGACCGTGCAGGCCTTGACCAACGAGTGGTTCGAAGACAGGGACCCCATTGATGAGAAACAGGGTCTGCTGGTGGAAGAGTACTGCTACACAAATGCCATTCAGGCTGTTATCCCGCGCGGATTGAACATCGTGCCTGTAAAGATTGATGATGAAGGCATGCTGGCCAAGGGACCCGGTGGTCTCGAGGATGTCCTCGATAGCTGGGACGCCTCGAGGGGCAGGAGGCCGCACTTGATCTACACTGTAACGTATGAGTTCCTTTTCTGCCCATTGTCGACATCATCCTCATTGTGCAACTTTTGATTCCATGTTACGCTGTTGATGTTTTCCGCAATCTCGCTCATGAGCCTTTCCCCGCATTCCTTCGCCACAGCGCCCCTCTTCTTGCGACAGTCGTTTGCTCAACTTAGCCTCTTCTGACGCAATCGTCCAGCATCGGCCAAAACCCGACATCTGGCGTCTTGAGTGTGCAGCGTCGCAAGGAAATCTATGAGCTTGCCGTCAAGTACGACATCATCATTGTCGAAGATGACCCCTACTGGTACCTGCAGTTTCCCTCATCCAATCCCAACTTCAACCCACCCAGACCCGAGGGCAAGTCCTCCGGCTTTGACTTCCTCGACTCGCTCGTGCCATCGTATCTATCAGTCGACTACCAGGGCCGTGTCGTACGTCTCGACACCTTCAGCAAAACCGTAGCTCCAGGATGCCGCCTCGGCTGGATCACTGCTCAACCAGCCATCATCGAGCGCATTCTCCGTATAACTGAGACCTCGACCCAGCAGCCCTCCGGCTTCGTGCAGTCTATGATTGCCGAGCTCGTCATGGGTCCCCAAAGCAAAGAAGACGGCGGTCAAGGCGGCGCCAAGGACGGCAGCGGCTGGGACGTCAGCGGATGGGTGCGCTGGCTCGAAGGCCTCCGTGGAAACTACGAGCGCCGCATGAACGCCATGTGCGACGTCCTCGACGCCGGCAAGCAACTCGTCAAGACCGGCCGCCGCAGTTCGCTGAGCGAGCTCATCCGCTCCACCACGCACCCCTCCTCCTCCAACGGCAACGCCGACGACTACAGCGCCGACGCAGACGACTGGGCCGTCGTCGAGACCAGCAACATCTTCGACTTCGTCCGTCCCCTCGGCGGCATGTTCGTCTGGCTCCGCTTTGACTTCACCCTGCACCCCCTCGCCAACAGGATCCCACACGCCCGCCTCTCGCGCGCCCTCTGGATCCTCTGGACCACGGAGCCCTACCGCGTCATTGTCTCCCCAGGCAGCATCTTTGCCCCTACGCAGGAAATTTACAAGAGGGACGGCCACAATTGCTTCCGCATGTGCTTCGCTGCTTGTCCTGAGGAGGACCTTGTGCCCATTACTAAGCGGTTTGTCAAGGGTGCACGCGCTTTCTTCCGCATCAAGGATCCCGCAAGGATTGACGAGCTGCTTAAGGACGAGGATCCGGGTACGGAGGCTGCGCGTCAGGATATGCGGGGCGTAGGTGGGTTGGCTGGGTTTGGGTTCTGTTGAAGGGACCGGAGGTACGTATTAGGGATGTTGCAATGGTGTGGGCAATGATGCGGAGTGGAAGCATTCGTCCGGGTTTGAATCTCCCTGGTCTTTTTGGACGCTCGGATCTGGATGAATGCTTCGCTTCTACACATTTTGTGACAGATCCAACAATCATGCAGAGCGGGATGTTGGCTATTTATTAGAGAAGGCGCTTATGACGTTGACAAGATTGGGCTAGCGAGCATGGGAAACGGAGCATAGATTGGAATGGAGTATATTGTTGTACAAGGGAAGAAATGGATGATTCATGACTTGATGAGTTCATTGCACACTCTCTATAAGCAATTCGTTGCTGGAACAGTTTGGCAAAGACTATGGAGAGGCCTGTCGCTTTGACGATGCTATTGCTGAGTTCTGGCCCCTCGCGTGCAGGGCAGCACCGACACGCGTCTTCGGTCGTCAGCAATTTACTGCTGCAGCAGCCACGAAGGTCATGTATTCACCATATACTGTTTGAACCAACACAAAGCGCTCTTTGATTCTGTATAGATATTTTATTGTTTCAAATGTCAAAGTCTTCTCGCACCAACTTTCTCTCCATTTTCTTGGTTGTATCTAAAGCCAAATGCAATGCAGCGCCCCAACCAAATATCAGAAATCAGAGCTGACAAAGGCTAAAAGAAAATCGAACAACACCAAAAAAAAAACCTACCGTGAAAGGGCATCTTTTCGTGGGCTCGGCTTCGCCCGATTCATTCAATCCGAAGAGTAGCCCTCATCATCCTCCCCTGAATAGTATCTGTTGAACCGGGTAGGTGAACCAAACGAGAGAGGAAAGGTTGATTGATGAAGGAGGCCAGCCGGCGTTGGTCTTAAGGGCCAACGCTCGGTGGTGACTAAGCTACTGAAGCAAACAACCTAGACCTGAAAACGGCCTAGCGGCTGCCACTGGAACCTTCCACCCAACAGTATCCCTCATCTCCGTCCTCATCTGTGTCCATAGGCTTGTGCTGCCAAGGCTGCTGGCTTTCGGGCTGCGCGGGAGCAGTCATGTCTGCGAGAGCACCGGCGGCTTTGAGGAACGCTTGGGAGAGGGTATTCATGTTGGGAAGTGCGGTGGGAATGCGGTGTCTGGCGTTGTGTGGGATGGTGTGGTGGCGCGTTGGAGTGGAATTGATATAATCGGTTATCACTCTGTACAATAGGATTGTTTACTTTGGGGGAGTGGGAGGAGTGGTGAACATTTTCTTTGATGGAGGGGCCATTCTCGGCTTGCCTTGGTTTCCGATGAACAATGGTGTTGGCGCATCTTTCTGTTGAACAAAGGAACTGGAATAATTCATGCAGAAGAGAAAGAGACTACTGTCCTACCTTTGCTGAGCGCTGTCTGGGAAATGCGCGTGCAAGAGACACTTCGACGCTCTCAGCGCAGGTAATATCCGTCCGACGTCCAATTAGAGTAATTAATAGACGCACTGATCTAACCCTGTTCCCTGGTGTTGACCAGAGGACGTAGTCCAATAAAATTATGAGATTTAAAGACCAGGGATACATGTCTCACGGTGAGGTCAGATCGGTGTACCGGGAATAAGCGGTCGTATCCGTATCTACTACACCCGCGATCCCTCCCCCCAATATGAAAATGTCACTGTCAACAACATTGACTTTATGTTGTCTTGTTCTCTCTTTGGGATCTGATATCCGCTGTGAGTGTGGGGCCGAAACACTTTTCGGCAACAGCACTGAGGCACTGTCATTACTAGGATGGTCCCGCTCCAGCTACCCGCGATCGTGAGTTACCGTAGTGCGTTTGTTTAAGCTTATCTCACGGATCAGCCTTCTTAGCGTCTTTTCTTAACAATATTCTTAATGTAAGGGAGATGGTGATTCGGGGAACAGTGATTCATCAGTACAGAACTACGCAGCTGTTGGAATATCACGTGTGTGTACAATAAACTATAGCTTAGTCACGGAAGAGGACAGATAAGAGGACTCCCCTGAGCGTCCCTCTCACACCTCATGCCACTAATTCTCAATTGATGGTATCACCACGAATCAAACAGCAGCTTAACATTACCGCGCAACCACGCAGCTTCTCATTGGGTTATCTCACTTAGCATACCCTTTTACAGCACTTCAGCCTCACCCGATGACGTTATCCTAATGTTTGGCTATTATCATCAGTCGGTACTGCTCCCGTCTTAGTCCGCGCGGTGGCTCGAAGCACGTCCAAAACTCCGGCCTAGGTGTCCGTATCAAGCAACCGCAGCACATCGGGTACAAATTGAAGACTCCAAATTCCTTCAGCGACGATTCCATTAGCCCCTCAATGTGATGCAACAACATTTCATATCCGTGAACTTACACAGAGGCTGTATACTCCGCTTCTAATCTTTTTAGCCATGAATGTTCTACCCTCATCCCCAGAACTACCGTCGCTCAGAACTAGCCCTATCTGTTACCCCGCTACGAACGCGTCTTGATGGCGCAGGCGCCCTCTTCGTTCTATTTCACGTCATCAAGTTCCGTCATTCCATTAACTCCGCCACTCGCAAGGAAATGAACAAAAAGAAAACAAACAGGGCAAGAAGATCCACCCCTCCTAAGAACCACAAAACAGACCCTCTAAGCCACGCCACTGACACCCCTCCGCCACATCCCCGGCCCGGGTGCTACGCCGCCCCCACATCCCCGCTCTTCAAGCCCGTCACGCTGCGCGGCCGGCGCCTCCACCACATCCACGCACTGCTCCTCCGCCACGGGCCCGACCGTCCAGCATTGCGCCGTCCGAAGTCGACTTCGCCTCGCTCCCGGCCTTCCGGCCCATCCACCGCCGGGGGCGGCGGCACTGCCGACACGTCCATAAAACACGCACCTGGTACGGCCTCTTCCGCAACAGCCTCGTCGACGACGTCTTCAGTCTGCAGGACCCGAAGGCGCACGCGGCGCGGCGGAGCCTGTTCGCGCGAGCGTTCGCGAAGACGGGCCTCAGAGCGAGTTGGGACGGAGTGGTGCGGGCGAAGGCGGAGTGCGCCGGAGGGATGATGAGGGGGGAGGCGAGCGGGAGGGAGGATGGGAGGGGGGGCGTGTTTAAGTGGTGGACGCTGATGACGGTGGATGTCGTGGGGCAGGTGAGGAAAAAAAAGAAAGCAGGCTGACAGTGAGCGCATCTACACAGGTGGCTTCTGGCGAGGAATTCGTGCTGGTCGATTTGGGCAAGGTAAGACGAAGTAACGTTCCTATTTCTTTTTTCTTTTTGATACAACTGGAAAACGGAGACTGACCACGGTCAACAGTACACTCTCGAGCTCGAGAAACTCGGAGCGCAGCGGCGCCGAACTCCTGCTCCTTCACGACTCTCTGCGCGCGAGCGGGATGCCCTCCATCTCGCGCTTCCTGTGTCCCTTCGTTGGCCGGCCCGCCGCGGGTTCCGGCACGACGGCTGTCGGGTTGACGTACCTCGTGTGAGCGGTGCTGAGCAGCTGGCGAGGAGAAGATGGCAATAGCCGGTTGCAGGTGTGGTTGGAAGATGAGGGAAAAGACGTTCGTCTGGTATCTCTCTCATTACCCACACAAAACGCCCACCGCACTTCAACATTCTGCGCATACACCTCGCGTTCGACAGGTTTGTGCTAGGACAGTATGGTTCAAGAGGGAGTGAGGCGTACCGGTAGCAACCAGCTCGTGGATGGAAGACAATGAGCCGTGCAACTCCTTCAGAATGAACAGCGAACTGTTAGAAAAAAAGTGTTAGTCAAGAGCAAATTCATCGGCGAGATCACTGCTCTGCCAAGAATATTCTGTGTGGCGCGAGGAATATTCACGCATTGATTCGTACACAGGACCAACTTCCTTAATAGTCTTCAATTGGTCGTTGAGGAAGCAGCACAATCCCGCTTCTATCTGCATCGTGGGGTCGTGGCCACACCATCACAAAAAACCCCGCACGATCACCCCTCAAAAAAGCTGCAAATTCGTAGCCACTTAGTCTAATAGCTCTATAAATCACCATCATGCTATATATACCGCCTGTTCGTGTCGTCTGGTGGAACGCGACAAAACTTCGTATCCGATGCCCCTTTTGCGAACATTTGCATACCCATGGCTTCCTGTCCGCCGATGAGGAGGATGGCCGCGACAGTGGCCTCTAAGAAGGCCAGAGGCGGACACTTCACTGCGGCAGCCGGGAAGCAAGCCGTACATACCAGGATCTGATACGTTTTCCCATGCAGGTCCGGGGATCCCGCCATCGGCTACGAGATGAACAAGGAGAAAGGTATATTTGTCACATGTGGAACGCCGGCAGAAGACTTGCCGGGATTCGAGCTGAGAGTTGACAAAGTTGAACGGTAGGTCAGGCCAAGTTTTGACGAAGCCACCGAACTGGGCCTGGATGACATAAAGATAGACTCGACTTTGTTGGATTGCGCGCTTGGAGACGTGAGTGAGGTCAGACATTTTATGAATACGTCAGACGAGAGGGATATTTTCATCAAGGGCGAAGATCATAACGGTCGCACCGCGCTGACCAGTACGGCCCCAGGAGGATGCGCGGAGATGGTGCATCTCTTGATCGCCGAAGGCAGTGATATAGGCGCGGCTAGTCACGACGGGCGGACCGCGCTCATGGAGACATCCCTTTGGAGCCGCTTGGAGAATGTTGAGATACTTCTGCGTCACGGAGCCAATAAGGATACGAAGGACTGTTTTGGACGTACGGCCTTGGGTCTCGCGAAGCCGACGCGATCACACGTCACTTCCTCAATGCGTTGAAGACATGGAAGTATGAGATGAGCCCCGGCTCGTAAATCATTCATTGTCTTGTAAAAATCTATACCGATAAATAAACAAAGACCATCACGCCTCACAGCGCCGTCCCCATCTGCTGTCTCTAATCTCTCTTATGATTGGCTCTCCCGGATTTTGACCTATCGTACACTCGCCTCTCTATCAACGACGTGCACCCATCTCATACCCGCCCACAGCCTCATCAACAGAAGACGACGAATACCCTGTCTTATTCCCCTCAACAGCCACCTTGCCCTTTCCAAACGACCAATTCGCCTCCGCCCACCTGCCCCTGAAGCACACGCCCGGGTGGAACACCGTCAGCGCGATGCACGCAATAATAATCATCGGGCCCTCTAGAACCATGAAAATGACCTCGTCGTTCGCGAGCTCGCCGTCGAAACCTTCCTGCAGCTCGACGAGGCGGTACACGCAGCGAACGAAGATCGTAGTGGTGGCCAGGACAATCGCTACGAGAAAAGAAGAGCAGCGTCAGCACACCTCGTCTCAAATGGTCGCAATTAAAAAAAAAAAAAAAAAAAACTTATGCACTTACCCCCCAGGAATCCCTTCCAGATCCACCCCCTCCTGACGTCCCTAAACCGCTCCTCCAACGCCCCCTGATCCCTCCAGCACCTTACCGCAAACTCGGCCCCCAGCGCCATGAAGATCGCCAGCGACGCGACCTGGCTGGCCAGCCCGGCAATCATGATGTCGACGCCCAGATCGTTCATCTTCTTGTCGTGGTCGGCGGTGGCCGTGATAGCGCCGCCGGCGGCCTGCAGGACGAGGCTCACGAAGTCGCAGCACACGAAGAAGATGGCGTAGGTGCGCGGGCGCAGGCGCGAGACGCGCTCGCCGTACGCGACGACGATGCGCGAGAGGCAGAGGTAGATGGCCGCGCTGAGGAAGGCGGGCCCGATGGTGAGGCAGATGAGGTATCTGTTGTGCGGGAGAAAGGGAGCAAACGCAGTTAGCATGGGACGGCGGGCGTTGGAGGGAGGGCGGCGCTGTACTCACTCCAGGAAAGGATCAAAAGGGAAGGGGTTAAAGTGCAGCTGGATGCGGCCGACGTAGCCGATGATCTCGAGGACCAGCCCGCCGGTCATGCCAGCCAGGAAGCCCCAGGCGCGGTAGCGAATGCCAAGGAAGAGCTGGATGGGCAACAGCAGCGCGAAGAAGGCGAGATAGGTGGCGTTGCCGGCGAGGGTGGGCACGTAGGTGAAGTTGGCTTCGCTGAGCGGGCAAGTGTCCAGCGTGCAGTAATCGGAGGGGTCGCGTGCGTCGGATGACATTGTGGGCGAATATGTTCGGGTATCAGATCACGATAGAACAGGAGGAACGCGGAAGGAAAAGGGTGTGCAATGGTAGGATTGAACCTGCTGAGTGCTACGATGATGTTGTAGTTCGTTGATACTTAAGTAACAACACAGAGCTTCCTCATGTTTGAAGCTGATGGCAGTGCGTCCTGCCACAGCCGCGTCTGCTTACAGGGTTTCTTCATCGTTGTAAGCCTCTAGGGTGCAAACGCGCACATGTGGAGAGGCGCAGTGATCCTTCGCTATCCATAATGTAGAGGCTGAAAGGATTGACGAATCAGGGACGAGAGTTTGTTGTTGCCTGAGCCGCAGTGCGCAGTGTTACAGGCACGGGCACGGACACGGACAAGGCCTCGGACACGGAGGGAAGGCTTACCGTCCAGGCTCAGCCACCCCCAACGTATAAGCACGCGGCAGGTCGCGCAAACCCACTGATTAATGTGTCCAAGATGATAATTAAAGATTTCGACCAGATGCTTAGAGACGGCCCGGAAAGTTGCCAAGCGCGCCATGATGACCGGCCCGACCTCAGGAAGCGGTGTGTATTGGCTGGGATCTCAAACTCATGTTACGATGGAACGGAAACCCTTTGTGGCCCAAATCTTTGGCGTTGGGCAGGACTATTGAGCTAATGCAGCTGCGCGATTACTGCGGTGAGTTGGCGTTTTCATTCCTCTCCTTCTCCTTCTCCTTCTCCTTCTTGGTCTCCTTAGTGTCCGAAGAAGTTAGGGTACGCTGCCCAGTCATTCCAGCCATATGCTGTCTGTAGCTCGTGGGGGAAGAAAGAGGCTAGTTGCGCGTCGTAAGCCCCCAATCCTCCGAGGGGTTGCAGCTCAGGCAGCAGCATTTCACCGCCAGACATTTGCGGGCCACCATCCCCAGCGCGTTCATTGGTTCCGCTCAAATCCGTTGCTTGCTCACACTCCTGTGCCCGGACGTATCGATCTTCGAACCAGGTCTGCATGCGCTTCACGCGTTGCCCGTATTGACGAAAAACATCCGGCTCCCCGGGACCGTCTGCGGCAGGGGATTCCAAAGCATTCAGCCTCAGAAGCACTTGACGGAAGATGGCCGACATGTCCAGAGAGGCGCGCAGCTCTTTTGCTGCATGAGCGAGCATGGGGCCCGATGCGGCAAACATGAGCTTAGCCCCCACCGTCAGTGCGAAGCTGAGCTGCAGCCACTCTGAGTTGTTGAAGTTCGATTCCCTGCGCAAGGGGAGAGACAGATAGTATCCAAACAGCGCGTTTGCCGCCTTGAAGCCTTCGTCCAGTTCGTGGATGTCGTTTGAGATGCCTGCACGCAACCCGGAAAGAAACAGGCGCATCTGCACGGCATGGAGCTGGACTGCATGGAAGAGCATGACCACTAGACCTGCACATCATCGGTGTCAGGCGTGGCTCAAAGCGCAAACGGAGCCTACTTACAGCTCTCGTTCAAAGTGAACGGCATGTCCATTCTCAGGTTCTCGAGGTCCACTTGAATGCGCGAATAATCGACTTCTGGAATGTCTGCTGTGGTTGCAGAGCCTATCGCAAATGGGTATGGATCAATGGACTCCATCGAGCGCTGAAGCTGGATGATGCTATGCAAAAACCTGTCTGTCGGAAATTCTGGGGTTGCACTCAGCGCCTTGCAGCAGTCTCCGATATAATCGGTATATTGGAAAGTGTTCAGCTTCTGCAAGAGAGTGGAGATGCTAAGCCAGTCAGAGTGCATTCCAATGGTATACGGTCAAGAGCCTACGTTGAGGAAAGATAATAGCAGCCAGCAACAGCTCGAAGCACGTCATTGCTTCTGGGCGGCGGTTGTACGATATGGTCATCGACTGAAGCTCCAACGTGGGTCTTCAGCGAAAACGACCGAGGCGGGCGTTCAAGACGTTGGTCGATGATAACGCTGATTGCAAATTGCAGATATTGAGTATAACGCTTTGGCTGCGGATGGAATTGAGTCCTACAGAGAGTTAACAGGAAGAGATGCATTCCATCAAACGCACACAAACCAGGCAATGTGCACAAGCAAAGCCTGTAGCATCTCAAAAGACATGTCGCCATCTCCAGCAACGCTCTGGCCTAGGGCATCGCGCATACGCTTTGCAAGCGATCTCTGCACAGGCACGTCGCCAAACGCAGCGGCGGTCAATACAGCCAGAAACAAAAGCGGCCTCTCTTGCCGCAGCTGCTCAGCAGAGACATCTGGATGGATCACCACGAATGGAAAATGTGGAGTCAAGTTCGATTTGTACAGCTCAACGTAGTACTCCGCGGCTTTCGAACTGACAAGGCCGGCGCCCATGACATCGCAGACATCAGGTGTAGCTGAGTCCGAAGCAGCAGATTCAGGCTGGCCGGCTCCATGATAGCTCAAGAGCTGATCAAGCTTCGCCTCGATGGAGGCCAGCGGATCATTTTGCCTGGTTAGAGGTTAGCAGAACTGTGGATTCCCAACAATCTCCACGCTTACGAGTCCCGCGATCTCTGGTTGAGACGGCGGCGTGCGGGGCGGAAAGCACAATCTTTGTGTAGGCGGCGACAGCGGTCACAGGGTCCTTCCAGTTGGCTGCGGTAGCACCGAATTTTCGCAACGGAGCAATTCTGGCACGTCTTGATCCGGTCCGTCTCCATGCCGTGATCGATACATGGGAGTGCAGACAACTGCACCGGAACTACGCGGACCGGGACGTGACTGACGTTCGTCACGTGAGTGCCAGGCAGCAGTGCTACGGGGCTGAATGTTGGAAAGGCTTGTTTCAGCTACAGCTGTATGAGTATCGTCAACAGGCTGCCAATACATATGTATTTATATATTTTAACAGATGGAAGGTCCAGATTCGTTAAGCCGAGTGAGATAGTATCGAGATTGAGTGCCTTTGTACAGCAAAAATCACGTCATTCACATCTCAAGGAAACTGAAAAGTGCTTCAAAAATAGACCGTTATTCATTATCAAACTCCATTACCGAAGCAAAACAATTAGGATCCAGGAAAGACTGGGAGGAGAAAAAAAGAGAATGATACCAGGACGTCGTGTCCTCGGAATCCCGAAGTCGAACACAGAGCCAAAAGAGACGTACGGTAGTGACGGTGTGAGATATGGACCAAGATAAAAACACCGACAGGAAATAAACCCACACCTCATAACCAAGAGCCTCCCTCAACCTAGTATCCGTTCTCGCCAAGCCTAGGAGCACCACCCTTCCAGTCAAAGCGCTCGTAATAACGGAAGACAAGGTCGTACCCGTCCAGATCGTGGATGACGCGATCGACCCTCTTGTATCCTTTGATGCTGTCCATACGGGCACTGCGTTTGGCAGCCGATGCAAGCGTCTCGTCCTCGGCGGGCTTGGCCTCAAAAAGAGTCACGCTGAAGCGGCCCGGCTTGAAGATCTTCACGACCTGCTCGACAATGTCGGCAGTCTCTCGGCCACTCTGGCGCGCCGGAACGTTGGTCTCGAAGGACGCATACGAGCACTGGGGCTCCGGCGTAACGTGAACGGTGAAGTAATGGGTCGCGTCAGTGCCATTGGGGCCGCCAGGAGCAGGAATGACACCGTTGGCCGAAAAGCCGCAAGGGGTGAACAAGTACGCGTCAATGCGCGCGTCAGGGTACTTGCTGGTCGGATAGACGTCAGAAAGACCGCAAGACTCGGAGACGACTGTTCCAAGCGTGTGGCCTTCGGTAGTGAGCTCCTCAGGGAACGTGAGGTCGTCATCAGAGGCGTCTGAAGGGAATCCGCTGTGGTCGGAAGAGGTCTGCTCGAACACATCGAAGTTGTCGTTGTTGTTCGAGCTGCCGTTCAGAAGGGTGCTGCCAGCCAAGCTGGACTCGGCAGAACCTTCCTCGTGGATGATACCAAGACTCTTAATAGCATTCTTGCGCGCCTCACGAGCCTTCTGGAAGTACCGACCTTCCGCGACCGCACTCGCGTCTTCGAGGTAGAACTGACGGGCATTCTCCTCGTCAAGATCGGTCATGAGCACTTCCAAGGTCTCGTCCTGCGCCTCGTCGGTTGCCGCACCAGCCACCATCCGCTGTGGCACATTCAAGTACTTCGTCTCGGTTTCCGGGTTGCGCTCACTACCCGGCGTAGAAGGAGGGGTGAGACGCGTGTCAGGGCCGGTAATGTAGAGATACCAGTGCTCCCCATTCATCTTGCCAATCATGTAGGCGCTGCCTCCAATGAACATCTTGTCCAGGAACTTGACTTCATCGCGCCAGCTCCGGTGAGGACCGCGCTGCTGATCGGGAAACAAGAAGTTCTTGCGACTGTAGAAGACGCGGTACGGAGTGGCGGCCGCGGGAATGCCCTTGAGCAGGTTGGCGGGAACGCCAGGGAACCCAGCGGAAAGAGCAGCGATCTCCAGCATGCGCGGAAGTCCGTAGAGCAAGGTGGTGGTACCACAGGTCTTGAGCACTAGCTTGTGAGGCCAGACAAACATGCTAGACTCCGACAGGAGGTACGCATCGACATCCTGAGACTCGACGATGGATAGGACCTTGCAGTTGACCAGATCAAGCATCTCCTTCCAAGTATCGGCAGGGACGGACTTCAAGCCGTTGGGCTGGGCCGAGGCGGGAAGCAAGGTAGCCGACGGGCTGAACCATACTTCGAGGAGTTTCTCAGGACCTGTGCGTCTGTTAGCCGCGAACTCGCGCAGCATGGTGATCTTGGCGTACCTTCAAATGCATTGGTAGAGTCGAGGTCAATGGTAGCCTCGCGATTGATCGTCAGGTGGGGGGTTCCGTAGTAGGAAGACGGAGAGGAAGTGTAGTTCTTGGGGATTTCGGCGACCATCTCCGGATATTCGGGGGACTAGCAGCTTCTAGTCGTGTCGCTACTACGGTGGTGGGCTGTTGTCAATCAAAGGAAGTGGCTCCGAGGCAGTGAAGCACAGTCTGCCACCCAGGCGAATGGTGCGGATTCGCCTGAAGGAGAAGGCCCACGAGAAGGCGGACTAGGTCGGAGGCTGGCTTGTGCCAGCAGCAGTGAGAGGATGTGCGGTGAACGACCTTTGAAAGGACGTTATGGAGGTCGAGCGGAGAGGGGAATAAAAGACGCTTTGCGCGGGGGAATGGCGTCAGTCGATTGTGGTCCTCGAGCTGTCAGATACCGATACCCTGGTGAAGTATCGGGTCCAGCAGACGAGGAGATCTGCTCTAGGGAATTCTGGCGGGGGTTGAACGATGGGCGGGGGCGTGGAGGGTGTTATCTGGGCCTAGAGTGAAAAGTTTTAGCGGAGGCCTGTATGCAGCGGGGCGCCGACGCAAGCATGGGCGGTGGTTTGCACGTACTTCGCGGGCTTGGACAGGAAACGCAGAAGGTCCTCTTGACGCATGGACTCAGGCAATCGGACTACGAAGGCGCTGTCTGCGTGGCTGGTTACAGCCGGGCAGGACGAGGATTCGCAGGGGCAGGTGTGGCCGCCAGCGTGACTGACGAGAGGGGCGTTGAGGGCGGGAGTAGTCGCAGCGGGTGCGCAATGGATCCGCGTCTGTCAAACTTTGACTTGTGTCGACGCGGCGCGGGCGGCTGAGGTCAAAGGCAGCCTGCGAGGGCAGTCAGCTTCAGGCGGGCGGGAGCAGCGGAGGGCGGCACGTGGGAGAGGCTACCTCGGGGACGTGGATCGCAGGAGCAGTGCGCAGGGAAGGCAGAGGGGTTGGCAGCCTGTGGGAGGCGTGTGGTGTTTGTTTTTGAGGAACGGCGCCGTGCAGTCGTGTGAGGGAGTGGATTTTCGGTGTGGCTCCCCGAGTGCGTCACAGCGCCCAAGGCACCGCCGCCCGCCGCAGCCCGATTCAACGCTCGCCCGCCGATCCTGGCAAGGCCAGCGAAAAAAATCGACCGCCCCGTCCAGAAGCGTCCAGTCGTCCCTCCAGCCGGATGCGCCGTGACATCCGGCAACGCTAGTCGCGCCCTCTGCGACGCTCCCTCCCCAGAGCCGCTGCCGCTGCCGCTGCCGCTGTCAACCGCAGGCCGTTGGAGCTGGATAACACGGATATGACTGCCAAGATCTCCCCGCTGCCCCAGGCGCTGGCGGCCCAATCCAGTTTTGCTATCGCCCACCTTAATAATTTCGATCCAAGGAACAATTCCCGATATACACAGCTCTTTCAGGCCGCTTCCTGTCCGGGCCTCCTCCTGACCGCTGCTGCATTTGGCCTGTACTGTACATTCTTCTACACGACGAAAAGATATACAATACTCCTGCATGCCTCCTACATAGTTGTGCACCTTCCACCCATGTTCTTAGCAAAGAGGCGTAGCATATCCCCACGCAGCTGAGCACAGACGGCCGTCCTAAAATGCCTCACAAGCAGCAACCAAACTCAACCGCATCCCAGTCTTGATCGATGCCCAAGAGTCGCGAAATACGAACACGTAGCGTGGATGCGCACAAGGGAGGAGACGACGGTTTCTCAACCCACGAATTCTCCACAATTCGTCTGTCTGGCTAACTTGCAAGGGGATTTCAAAAGTGTAGCGCGCACAAATGGTGGAAGGGCATAGAAAGAAGAGAACACCACATCCGCAACTGCAAGAAGCGAGTACCAGAGATCGCCTTCGAAATCACGTGCCATTACCGTCATCCCTCAATGCGAGCAGCCCATGCCTTGCCGAAGCTGTCTTTCAGATCTTCCACAAGTTCCTCAGGGCGCTCCCACTCTGGCCGGACCGCGTCATTGTCCTCTCTTCTCTTCATCCAAGTGACTCTCTGCCAAGCCCCTGCCCATCCCAACATCGCGTCTTCCGTCCCCCCAACTCCTCGGCTTCGACCAAACTGACTGATGCCCAAGGGCACATTACTGTATCTCTGCCACAACTGCTGGCCTCCCTTAATCTCCATTTTTGCTCTCTGCAACCATCTCAGCCCAGCCTCGGGCCCGGGTAACCAACGCATCATCGTCCAATTTAAAAGCGCTGCCGGAGTCCACACTGAGCTCAACGCACCAGACTGGCCCAGCGCCAGGTAAGGTCGTAATACATCCAGTGTGTGGGCTAGCAGGCCGACTGGCGAATCGCACAAAGCATATGCCGCAGTCTGAAAGCGGGACGGGCTCAGCATTTTGCCCGCCGCAAGCCTCTCGCCTTCTGGTGCTCCGCCATGAGAATCCGCAAGGGGCCTTTCCTCATCTGGTGTTTTACTCTGCAAGATCGCTCGAGAGTTGGAGTATCCGAAGTCCACAGGCTTGTAACCAAAAGCTAGACCAGGAATCCGGGCTTTAGTGATCCGTGCAAAATGGTATTTCAGCCAAGCAAGCGGTGTTGTGTGGAGTGAAGGCGCCGGGAAGAATGACGCTGGGTTGGCAACATGTATGGCCACGCAGCTGTCGTCGCCATAACGGAGTGCGAGAGCCCTGCAGACGGCGAAACCCCTGACAACATGTCAGTATTCTGTCCGAGGTATCGATATCGAGCCAACTCAAGACATCAAAGACGATAAAGAAAAGTAAATATGGCAGCATCCCTAACGCAGCACCCATTCAACGCGCCTTCGAGCGCCCAAGATCACCACAAGGCTTGAAAAAAAAAAAGGAACGGCAGACTCACCACCCGGCCCCAAACGCCACATACCTCTCATACCCCAGCCTCCGCATCAACGCGTCAAACACGCCCGCCGTCTCCCAGGCTCCGAACCCCTCCTCTCTGCCGCCCTCGCTGAACCCCATTCCCGGAACGCTCGGCGCCACGACATGGAATGCCACCTCTCTGCCCCTGTCCTCCTTCCTCCCCACTACCGCATACCCCTCCCCATCGTCCATCATCACACCCCCCTCTTCTACACAGGCTACCAACCCATCCATCACCCGCCCCATTTCGAGAAACGACGACGCCGGCACGTCGTGGCACCACAGCAGCGGGATGACGGTCACGGCGGACGTCCGCGGTGGAGTGAGGTCGCCCAGGCGGGCGGGCTGGTGGACGAAGTGGATGCGGAGGGAATTATTGTTGGTCTCAGCCTCCCCGTCGATGGGAATAGGTATCGTGGTTCGGAACTGGGGAAGGTGCGTATTGAAGTGGCGTTCTTGGGCGCGCCAATCGTATTCGGTGAGCCTGGGCGGAACAAGAGTGGGTGGTTAGTGGGCGGGTCTGTCGCGAGTGGTGGGTGGAGGATTGCCCATGCAGTTTTCGCACCGAAAGAAACAGGAAATGAAAAGAAAAAGAAGAGAGGATCGAGGTTGGGATTGCCGAAGGAATGGGTGGGCGGATCAAAGAGGTCTAGGAGAGAAGACGGGCTCCATGATTTGACGAGACTGTCGCACAGCCCAGGTGAGCACTTCCTCTTCCACAGAATTGTCCATCACACCATCACAGACCTTCAAGACCATGCACGCTATTGAATAACGGAAAACCACAACGAGAATTTGCAGCCTAGAGGACTGGACAAGGAAACCGGCCACACAAACCAGTAATCGACCAGCGGCTCGAGCACGCTCTTCGGCGTGCCATACGTCCACCTGCGCCCCTCCGGCAACAGCAGCTCATGCGGCAGCCGCGTGAGCTCGAGCTTGCGCTTTGTGAGTTCGAGATACTTGGCCGAGACCTGCCCATTAACACCTCATCCATATCAGCCTCAAATAAAACAAACCACAGCTTCGATAGAAAGATGGGAAAACTTACATGCATGTTATACGGCTCCACCGCGTCCACCACACCACCACCACCATCGCGATCGCGGTCGGCCCTGCTGTCGGCCATGAAAGAAGAGAAATTGAGAGAAAAGAAAAAAGATTATATGTGCCCAGAGCTCAAGAGGCCGAGTCGTAAATAGCAATGTAGCAGCTTCGCTTCCGACAAGGGAGACGACATGTCTTGCAGAGTTGCAAGCGATCAAGTGCCACGGAAAAGACCCCGCGAAATCCCTCTTAATATTTCACCAGGGGCCCACCCGCGCCGAGAGAAAGATCACCGTGTGCCCCTTCCCTACTCTAGAGGTATCCCGTGTCTGCAGCGGTAGTGCCGTCAAACCCGCGCTGTGGGTGCTCTATCTCCCACTCCGTGCCGAAGCATGCGCGCAAGCGCCGGCCATGATTGGAGGAAAACGACCAAAACAGTCTTTTCGCCACAACGCCACAGCAGTGGCAGTGCATAGACGACACGCGGACACACCGACGAGATTGACATCCTAATTACTTGTACAGGAAATCGATCTTCACGTGTCAAGAATAGAAACATCTGTTGATGAGCATCTATCTTTCCTTAACAGTCCAGGTCGTCGCCTTCCAACAAGGAAGACAGAACCCAAGGCAACGCTAGAGTCACGTGCAGGTGTTTCTAGTTCAATAGGATGTTTTATGATGGTAGTAGCAGTAAGTCATCGTTTTCTCGTCGTCGTCACGCCATCCATCCCTCCCATCCGCCCTATCCCGTTTCCCAGCCCGTCCGTCCACTCCCATCCCAAAAACCTAACACATGCCGCCCTACATTAAATATCCCTAACCAGTCCGTTGCCGCCTGCTGCACTGCCACCGCCTGGACTATGTGTGCCGCCTCCCTGCGTCGCCGAGCGGCCCAAATTGAGGCTGCCAATGCGCTGGCGCAGGTTATCTCCAACTGCATCGACCGCCCCACGGGGCGCTAGCAACGAAGGCGTCTGCGGGCCCACTTCTTGGACCCTGAAAAGCTTGATGCTAGTGCCATTCCAGACTCCCGCCGTGCCCTTCGAAACCAGCATCTCACTAGCGAAGATGAAGCTCCAGAGTAGCGACTCGTACCACCCTAGCGATAGTGGCGACCATTCAAACAGGTGTACGCGTATCGCCGACGGGTCGATGCCATGCACGTCGGTGGTCCTGATGGTCTCGAGCGCCGTCGCCGTGTCCATTGATGAGTCAGTTGGTATCAGCGGGCCAAGCTGCGAGATAAGGGTGAGGATAGTGTGCAGTGGCAACTCAGGGACCCAGCTCTCCAGCTATTGTGCACGTTAGCTCAGCTTGCGGGGCTAGCTGTGTAGTTGACCGACTTACCCATTCAGTCGTAGGCATAAAATTGCCATTAGACATTATGGTAGGAGTTGCGAGACTGCTTAAACTGCTCGTACTGTTCTGCCTGGAGAAGGAAGGTGCGCCAACAGGCATTTTTCCCCGCGCCTTTTCGGACATTCCCCGTAACTGCAAGGGTACGGTTTCATCGGCGGCAGAGCCGACAGATGCTGTGCGCGAATTGCTCCCCGATTGGGCTGGAGAGCGACGGTGGGGCGTCCGGTTTCCTTCCTCATCACCAGAATCATCGTCGTCACCGATGCTGAATGCGCTGTTCTCCTCAGGGACATTGCTCAATGTAGGAGTACGACTGGTGGTTGGGCTTCTTAGGCTGTCAATCGAGTTCTGCCTTGAGTTGCCTCTGGTTGATCCTCCACCCTCGCTAGCCCTGCGCTCTTTCCTCAACTGGTTTTGGCGTTCTATTTCATCTTGTGCGCTCTCGAGCGTGAAGTCGGTCAACGGCTGGAAACGCTTCCTTGATCGCAAGATCGCGTAGATCAAGTTGGGGTTGGCTAACTCATCGTAAGCGTAATGCGCAATTAGACCGAGACTTCCACGACATACCGGAGTACTGATGCTCAATGATCGCATTTATAGCCTCCAGCAATGAGTGCAGAAGATTGTGGTTAGTGTCATTTGCCAGCAGAAAGCTAGGCGAAGACATTGATATGAAGAGCTGGATTAGCTTAGATGAGGTGGCTCGGCCCAGATTCTCGACATAGGCGGCAATGTTGTTGATGATGGCAAGCAGTGCAGGGTACACAGCATCGAGCTTCCCTTTGCGAGCAGTGAGAAGGGTGTATATTGACTGTTCTTCAGTCAGTTTAAGGGTCAAATCGACATCCTCACACAGCTTACCGTAATAAGGTAATCCGCGTAGGTTCCGTGGAAGTTTGGAATGCGAATGCTCGGAGGGAGTGTCTCTTGGCCTTCAAATTTCTTGTTGAGGTTCTTTCCAAAGTTCGGTTCCGTACTAAGAGTCTGGAGGATGAAGATACACATGCGGATGAGACCTTGCCGTGAGGGATCATGGCTTTGGTCTATAGCGTAGAACAGAATCAACACTACAAAATCATGTGCTCGGTCGGTGTCTATGATGAATGTTCTAAAACGCTTATTGCATTGTAGCACCTCCCAGAAAAGGATGAGCATCTCGGGTGCCCACGTGAGCGATTTCTGACTACCAGGGAGGTAGGACGTGGTTGCTTGCAACTAGATTATGTCAGGGTCTTATGTAACTAAACGTGCACTGTCATCTTACCGGTTGATTGAGTATCCTTGTCATGCCATCATGAAGGAACTGGAAATCTTGGGGTCTGTGAAGTCTGCCCAAGAAGTGCCGGAAGAAATTCTTTGGCGGAGTACCATTTCCAGGTTCTGGAATCGGATAAAGAATCAGGACCAGAAGGAATTGAAGGCAGTAGGTAACAAGAATCTGTTTCGGATCCTTGAAGACAACATGATCGTAGGGCACGCGCCAGCTGGCGGGGTTGTACTTGAGCGTCTGGGGAATAATTCAGCACGGATAACCTCGGTACGCACCCACACGCAGACCTACCGTGTTGAGAAGCGAGCAGAGGAGCGATAGCACGATCTGTTTGTCTGGACAAGTGGTAATGTACGTAATCGCCTTCACACCCTTCACAGGTAGCACACCTAGTCACAGTCAGAGGCATCCACAGCGAAACAAGGAAACGACATACTCGGCGACGTATACATGGACTTGCCGGCCAGAGTGAGCAGTAGCCTCAGAATCTCAGTGCGATTGTTCTCAAATTCTTTGCTTGTTCCCACAGGAGTGTTGCAGCCGACACCACTCTGCCATATCGCATAAGTAACCTTGCCCTTCCCGGGCTGGCCTTTGGGCAGAGTGAAGTCGGCGAAGAAGAGCAGGTCAATAAGCGTGTCAATCAGCTCCTCGGCCAGCGGTTTGGCCTCCTCGAAGTCTGTAGTGCTCTCCTTCGGCTGTTCGGCCGGGTTGGCGCCGTCAAACAGCACCTCAGAGCGGGCCAATTGGCCTCTCCTGCTGCGCTTGCGGCGCGCGCCCCAGAAGAACTTGTCCTCCCATGCGTCCAGGTGATCGGCCTCGTAGATGTAGGGCAGAAGACGGGTGAGCACACGGATGCAGTTCAGCGCGTCCCGCTCGGGCGCAAGTTCGGGGTCGGGGAAGGACGGGTGATTGCGCAGCACGCACAGCCTGGAAGTGACAGCTAGCACGAGCGTTTCTAGGTTGGCGAGCGCATTGTCGCGAGTGCGGCGAATGTCGGCAGGCGAGAAGAGGCTGAAGACATCCTCGGCGGACTCGGGCAATTCCCAGAACTATTGAGGGCGCGGTCAGCAGGGCGGCATGGCATGCGAGGAGCAGGCGGGCAGGCGGGCATACTCCCGTCCAGTAGGTGTCGTCGGCAGGGATCTCGGTCTGCTCAGAAAGGCGGATGATGCCCTGCTTGAAGACGAGCTTGGAGTCGGAGGCGCCCATTATCGGCTTGTCGGGGGGCTATGTGGCATGTCGCGGCGGAGGAGCAAGGCCATGCCGAGTGTGAGCTTGCGATTGCGATGAGCGCTGCCCGGCCGGCCAGCCCCAAGCAGCGCAGCGTCACTGCTGCCAGCATGCTCCTGCGCCCGTGCCCAGCCCTTGGCGCGTTTGCTGTGTTTGTCGCTAGTCCCGGCCCCAGCCCCGGCCGAGCCCCATGCATCTTTCATCATCGCCTGCCGCCTGCTCCATCCTCTCTTTGTCTGTCACGGCGACCCTCGCTGCTCGCTCACGTCTTCAGCCTCACCGCATCTCTTCCTCCGCTGTGTGCAGGAATTGACTCAGCTCGACGGCTCGCCTGCTCGCCGTCCGGCCTCAATCAGCGCCTTTCGCCGCGCTCGAGCTCGACGCGCGCCCGCGCTTGCGCTCAGCATTCGCCACTCCGTCGCGGCGTACCCTACATCGATATCCTACCTCCTCTTGTCGGCCCCGCGACACAGCTCCAGCTATGGCAACCAAGCGCAAGGCCCCGCCTGTGCAGGCTGGCGGTTCGTCTAAGAGGGTGGCGTCTGGCGTGAATACACCCACCAGCATAGCCAGCAGCGATGACGAGTATACCGAGCCCACTGCGGATGAGGTTGCGGAGCAGGAGGAGATGAAGCAGCTGATCGAACGCTTCCAGAAGAGGAAGGTCGCCCCCGCTGCCAGGAGACCGGATGCTCTCTCAGGCTGGTTCCAGGGCAACGATTACTCGAGCCTGGACCTGAAGAAGGAGCATGCCGACCGCCCGCTCTGGGTCACACCTGAGGGCAAGATTATATTAGAGAGCTTCTCGCCCTATTTCAAGACTGCCGAGCGCTTCCTGATCAACATTGCCGAGCCTCAGTCGCGTGTCTCCCTGATGCATGAATACTCCCTTACTGCCAACAGCCTTTTCGCTGCCGTTTCTGTCGGCCTGTCAACCAACGAGATTATTGGCCAGCTCGAGAAGCTATCTAAGACGCCCTTGGATGACGAGGTCAAGGAGTTCATCATCAACTCTACGAAGTCATTCGGCAAGGTCCGGTTGGTCCTGAAGCAGACCAAGTACTTCATCGAAAGCTCCGATCCTGATATCCTCAGAACCCTGCTCAGAGATTCTATCATTGGCCCGTGCAGGGTTGACAACACTGAGGGTTTGATGAAGGGCACTGCTGCAAAGAAGGGAGACTTGGTCATTCCTGGCACTAATATGGCTGCTGGAGCGAAGCAAGCTGCTCAAGCTCAGCCACAGCCAGAAGATGCTGACCAAATGATGAATGTGCTACGCGAGGAAGACGATGACGAGGAAGAGGATCAGGTCCACTCGTTCCAAATTGATGGCCCTAGTGTTCAAACCGTTTCGAAGCGATGTCGAGCAATTGGACTGCCGCTGACCGAGGAATACGATTTTCGGAATGATTTTGCCAACGCCAACTTGGAAATCGACATCAGGCCTGGTGTAGAGATTCGCCCGTATCAGGAGCAGGCTCTCACCAAGATGTTCGGTAACGGACGTGCCAGAAGTGGTATCATCGTCTTGCCCTGCGGAGCGGGCAAGACGTTGGTCGGCATCACTGCTGCATGCACGGTGAGGAAGGGATGTATTGTCCTTTGCACCAGTACTATGTCCGTCCTGCAGTGGCGTGACGAGTTCATCAAGTGGTCCAACATCAACCCAAGTGATATCGCCGTCTTCACTGCGGAACAGAAGGACTTTTTCTCTGGCAACACTGGTGTTCTCATCTCCACCTACAATATGATTGCAATGAACCGGACCCGGTCCTACGATTCGCAGAAAGTCATGGACTTCATCACCCAGAGGGAGTGGGGTCTGATGGTCCTGGATGAGGTGCACGTAGTTCCAGCGGAAATGTTCAGCCGCGTAACGCACGCAGTTCCATCGCATGCGAAGCTCGGACTTACGGCAACGTTGCTCCGTGAGGACGACAAAATCAACGACCTTAACTTCCTAATTGGACCGAAGCTGTACGAGGCCAACTGGCAAGAATTGTCTGAAAATGGCTTCATTGCCAAGGTTATCTGCTCGGAAGTCTGGTGTCAAATGACGACAGAATTCTATGCAGAGTACCTGAAGGCCAAGACGGTAAACAAGAAATCACTTTTGTACACGATGAACCCCCGCAAGTTCCAGGCTTGTCAATTCCTCATTGACTACCATGAGAAAAGAGGAGACAAGACGATTGTCTTTTCGGACAACGTGTATGCGTTGAAAATTTACGCCAAGACACTCGGAAAGGCCTTTATTTACGGCGGAACTTCCAACCAGGAGCGACAGCAGGTGCTTCAGAATTTCATGTACAATGAGAAAGTCAAGACGATTTTCCTTTCGAAGATCGGAGACACGTCCCTCGACCTCCCTGAAGCGACTTGCCTAATCCAGATCTCGTCACATTACGGTTCGCGCCGTCAGGAAGCACAACGTCTGGGCCGCATTCTGCGAGCCAAGCGAAGAAACGATGAGGGCTTTAACGCCTTCTTCTACTCGCTCGTTTCGAAGGATACAACCGAAATGTTCTATTCTTCGAAGCGACAGGCCTTCCTGGTGGACCAGGGCTACTCGTTCCGTGTGATCACTCGGTTGCAGGGTATTGAGCATCTGCCTGGTCTTGTTCATGCGACTCCGCAAGAGCGAAGGGAACTGCTTACAGATGTCATGCTCCAGAATGACGTTGCGGGTGAAGTGGAGAAGAATGACGACCTCTTTGGCAGGAGGCACGGCAACCGTTTCAAGAAGGGAGTCCGTCGCACGGCTGGCACGTTGAGCGAGCTTAGCGGAGGTCAGGACATGGCTTACATGGAGTATAATAGAGATAAGAACAAGGAGCTCAGGGCCCAGGGCAACCAGACGCTCAAGAAGCTCAAGCGCAGTTTGGGTAAGCAGAATAAGAGGGTGTTGCCGTCGTAGGGGTTGCCGGGCATCTCTTATATCTTCGATTGCGTATTTCTATTGGGTTTTGAGCATCGCTGGGTTGATTGATAGGACCGGTTGGTTCTCAGACTGAAGCGCTGGCGTTGGGGTTCTACTTCGAGGTCACGTAGGCATAGAGGGTCGCCGAATTGACTCCAAAGGGAATTTTGGTAAAATCCCGTAGATCAATATTGTTAGGCTGCGAAGATTAGCGTAAACGTGACAGGCTGGAAGAATGAAAAAAAAAAAAGCAAGCGGAAATCATCACGGGTCAGATGAATTGGGCTCGCTATCCCACTTACGGGAACTAATATCACCTCATCCATCCCGGCAGATGCCATCCCAGGCATCCCCACGCATGGCAAGCGAAGACCAGATCAAGGAACGGACGGCGTTCAGAGGTGCTGAGCCACGCACGTTGGAAAGGGCTAGGCCAGGCACATGCGTCATCCATTGGCTGTCCCCCGCGCTCCGACCGGCCCTCCTGTCCCGAAGGTCCCGCCGCTTTGCTCCACCACCCCGGCAATCCCGCCATTTCATCAATCGCCATCTCGTCACCGCTCTGACGCCGGGGACAAGCGGCCACTAATGAAATTAAGTATATATAAAGCCGGAGCCGAGCTTAATCCCACTTGCTTCCCTCGCTCGACCACGGCACGCCGTCTCTTGCGACGTATTTCAACCTCCGCCGTCAGCAGTCCCGTCCCAGAGTCCCCGCCCTCGTGTGGCCTCCATTACACGTTCATCTTTGAGGCTTTTTGACAATGAAAACCGTCATTTCGTCCGCCGCTGCACTCGCGGCCGTCGCTGTCGACGCCGCCGCTATTCCCGACGTCTCCGGCACGCTGCAGAACATCCTGCAGAACACGCATGGTAGCGATCTGTACAACTATCCTACCGACCTGACCCGTGGGATCATTCCCGTGAGTAACCATGTCGATTGGTTCCAGCACTGATGATGGGATGATAACGGATGACGCTTGTGCAGAAGCCGTTTCATAGTCATAATGACTACTGGAGAGATGTACCGTTTTACTCGGGACTGTCTTACGGCGCCGTTTCGACGGAGGCGGACGTGTGGTTGATTAATGGGACGCTTCACGTAAGTAGCTCTCACTTTCCTTATTCCTCTTCATTTTCTTCTTGTTTTCACGATTTCTACCGCGTGCATATATGTGATCCGGAAGTGAAGGAAAGGCAAGAATACATACATAGCGGTGTTTTTCTGCCACCTCCCCTATTTCGGCCCTCACGTCCCTCAAAACATTCCTGAAGAAGGGAAAAAAAAAAAATTCAAAGACGCTATGCCACACATATGTTCTTTCAGAATGCCTACCAAACAAATTGCTCTGGTAAAGGCTGATCGCAAAACTACAGGTTGGCCACGAAGAGAGCGCTCTTACCTCGGCTCGCACATTCGCGTCCCTCTACATCGACCCGATCCTCGACATGCTCCACCGCCAAAACCCCATCACGCCCTTCGCTCCCAATCCAACCAAAAACGGCGTCTTCGACACCTCCTCTGGCCAGACTCTCTACCTCTGGATCGACCTAAAGACCTCCGCCGACGACACCTTCCCGGCCGCGCACGCCGCCCTGCGGCCGCTCCGTGACGCCGGCTTCCTGACGACCTACTACCCGGGCAACGACACGCTCGTCAAGGGCGCCGTCACCGCCATCGGAACCGGTAACACCCGCCTCTCCGACGTCCTGGACCAGGACGCCGCCGTCCGTGACGTCTTCTACGACGCCCCGCTCGCCGCTCTACCCGAGAACGTCACTGGCCCTGAGATCTCGCCCATCGCCTCCACCCAGTTCTCCGCCCACTTTGGAAAGGTTACGAGCGCGGATGTACCGGCGCTGAATGATTCGAGCCTTGCGCTGCTGAAGGAGCAGGTCGATGCCGCGCACGCGAAGGGCATTGGCGCGAGGTACTGGGATACGCCGGGCTATCCCATTGGAACGCGAAATGCGGTTTGGAGGACGCTGATTGATGCGGGCGTGGATCTGTTGAATGTGGATGATTTGGCTGGGGCGGCCGGACTTTGGGAGAGAGAATGAGTCCGTGGGTGGGGGAAGAGACGGTGGGTTGGGGTAATGAATGGAATCGGCGTCTTTGTATGAAATACCTCAAAAGAGAATAGGGATGTAATGATGGTGGATTATGGCAATATCCGCGCCCACCGTCATGTCCGAATAATCCTCGAGATTGCTCTTAAGATGACAATGTCCACGAGACGCGGCTCTGTTGTCCCTTTGTTTACTGTATTTAGCTGATGAGACCCACAATAGGCCTTTTCCGTCTGGGCTAAGCCGAAACAGGATGATCTGTCTCGAAACTCATTGTATTCTGTTGATAACGTACTCCACAAGCGAGTCGCGCACACAACCGAGCCGCGCACCTC
>JAJJID010000350.1:0-42166 GCA_022204955.1 Macrophomina pseudophaseolina | reverse complement strand
AAGCTTCGGCTAAGCACACCCTGTAGTTTGGACATGGGTCGAGGACTTGCATTGGCAAGAACATCGCTCTCATGGAGATCTCAAAGATTATACCCCAGCTAGTTCGACACTTTGACTTCTCTTTGGTGGACCCAAATAAGGAGCCGGAAATGCACAACGTCTGGTTTGTGAAGCAGAGGGGAATTAAGGTTTCCGTGAAACCCCGCGAGATCAGCCGGGCCTGATTATTTTTTTTGCGCCTCCCCGTGGCGGAGGAATCCGTGGCGTGGTATGAGGGTAATTCAACTCTAGGACAGATGCAAATTTGTTACGGCCAGTCGTCATGGTCATGTTTACAGTACCTTTTTGAAGGGCGACAATAAAAGTAACGCCGAGGTGTTGCACCATCGGCGCATGCCGGCAGTACCGATAATTACGCTATTATACCCCCACTGTCGCATGACAACACTGTACTTTACCCAGGACGGATCGTTCTTTCATGCTATTGAAGCCAGACGAGGGCGATGTAAACTGCGCCTACCCTCGGCACTCCGTCATAAACAGGGTTTTGCGGGCATACCGCACTGAGCACGAACCTCCCAGTTGAAGCTTTTTGGCAAGCTCAGCGGGAAATTGCAGGAAGTCAAATGAAATTAAAAGGAAAATCTCGATCGCACGCGCGACTGGCCGCACACTGAAATCTTTAATCGTTTTCATTTTGAGAATGCCTCCAGCAACTTCAAGATAGGCAAGGCCAAGTTCTTTACCACAAAAACCCCCGAAGGTCGCAGCAAAACTCAAGTAGAAGCTCCAACGGTCGCGAAAGATTTGGTGCAGGTGATTTTTCTTCAGCTGAAGACGCCGTTATTAATGCATTTGTGCTGCGGCGAAGGTACAACCACTAACATTTATCAGACTCGTTCAGAATCCAGCCCATTTAGCAGCTACGCGTCAGACGTCGGCCGCATCCCCATCTGCAGGGAACCATGGTGGAAGGTAGGATTCTTGAGGCTGTATATGAAAGGCTCTTTGGCATCGCCTCTTGATCCTCTGCAGGTATTGCTTGAGATTAAGTTGTCAATCTAGGATTCGGCGCGGCTGAACATCAGGATGAAACATCCCGTCAGAGTTGTACGGCGCGCACCAACTTCATTATTTTTATGCAGGATGTTCTCAGCGCCATAACTTAATACTCCCATCGTGGGACCGCTTCTGTGATTGTGTCCGTTGCTTCCCATGCCCTGCAGCTAGCCTGTCACTAAGACGTGATGGCAAGAAAGAAGCATGTTCGACCGCACTTGACCAGGGCATTGCTGAGCTTGGTCACTTCTCACGAGATGCGCACCCTCCGCTTTGTTTATTTCCATATTACGCTGATATCTCTTTGAAAAATAATTGCGGTATATGGGCCCATAGCCCTGGTGAGGTCCCACTTCGGTTAAGAATCGCAATGCTCGGCGGAGCATTGTAGCCAACCGGCAACCCCGCGGCGTGCTCATTGGCAAGATCATGGGTCCTAGCATCGCATCCACTCTTGAATGCAACAGAAGGATGAGGAAAAGATGGAATGCCGTCGCACAAGAAGAGGGTAAATGTGCGGCCACTCCGATCCGCTGCCTCGTGTGGCTTAGAGCTGGCAATTCCAGGAGAGTCATAAGGCAAAAGCGTCTCGCATTTGGAAAGGTTGTATGTGTCAAAACTACGCGGAAGATAATCCTGGCTGTTGTTTCCATCTTAATCCAGGCAATCTTGTCCGCGAATCCTCCATGGCACGGATCATTACAATTCGAGTCACCACATCTGTCAGCCACAACAGGTCATTTTCGACGCTTCAACCTTACTACGTTCGATGCAGCAACTTTCCATCAACCAAGACGAATGAGGCTGTCCTACAACACCCCGAGTGACTATGAATCAAACAGCGTTTGAGGTTAAAATCATCATAAGTCTCGGAGACAGACTGAGCCCATTACTTGTCGACATATGAAGGGCTAACCTACTCGTTGTGGCATAATTACGCTCGGGACCACAGCGTGGTAATCAGCCAAGGGTCAGACCGGCTTTCGAATGCAGACTTCGATAACCTCGGGAGGAAATTAACGAATAGATACAGCGAAACCCCTCAGAGACACACTTTTGGGTAAGTCATGTAATGTCATGAGCTACCTCTGGCGGGCGAACGGATGTTGGTTTGGTGAATGAACGTGAGAACTCATTACATATTGAAGGTCGGCGACGTATGACTAAACGACATCACAGCTCATAACTTTGCCATAGAAAAAGTGGGCTGAGGCTGTCCAGCGCCCATTCACGGAATCAAAATAATCTCCAAAGACCGATACTTCATTGTCTTTGGATAGCTTACCAGGCGGTCAATACCCGATTGAAACAGTCTGCGGAACACCTATCAAATATCAACGGTCCAGAGAACATAGCCCTTGCTGGGATCCATCAGGTGCTTTAGCTACTAAGGAAAGCCTTTCGCGTTGCAAAAGCTGATTCCATCGTTCAGTATCTCGACCATAGGCGGTCACAGCTGGGACTGTGAAGACTTCACTACAAATATGAAGCGGCTGAAGCTCAAGGTACCTTGACTGACTTTGACAGCGCTAACCTCACGAATTGTATGAATGCGTTAAATGAAATGCTTTCGTATACGAAATCCAACGGCAATCGATGGTTTTGCTGGACGATACCGGGTCTACGGCTTGAGAATTCTATTTTTCACAATGTTCCTCAGCTTGCAAACACATCGGATCCTGTCATTCATATTATGAGGGACGTGGTTTTGAAACATATGGCCGAGAGATATACTAGGTGACTAAAGAAGGGGGTGAGAAAGTGATCATGGAAGTCTGTGTTCGCTGCATTTGTGTTTAGCCCTGGCAATTTTGCTCATCGCAACAAAGAGTTTGTATTGAGTGCTCCGCAAATGTTGTCCCTCGAACATCGACTGGGAACCATCTTCTTCCAATTCTAGCCTAGACACCCATTTGGATGTTGATGACCCTATGGAATTCTAGCGCCATCTGTTTCACAGTCGACTTTTGGTGAGCCGAAAAGCTGGACTGAATGGGGACGGGCATGAGACGTCTCCATGACAACACTACCTGACGTGCCGTGCAGCTGTGTTGTTTGGCGTTCCTTGAAGTGGCTGGCGGGGGGGTCCCAGCCTTGGTGTTGTTGGACATCGCCCTGCGAACTAGGGCGGGTACTCCTGCGCGCGCCCTCTCTCGAGTGATGGGCCCAGAACGCCACCAAAAATTCGCACCCCCACGTATGGGACCACCAGCACAATAAGAAGGTTGAAGACCAGAAAGCTGGCTGGGTTTTACGCCACCGTGGAAACGGGCCTCAAAACATCTTACTCGATCCGCATGTTGCGTACCCGAATTGGAAAGACGAGGAGGGCCCAGCCACCTTCGTCCAGTAGAATAGCACCATAATGTAGAGAAGCTGTCTATAAACACTGATTGTGCTTGCGATATGGTCCCATTGTACATATCGGCCATGGAACTATAGTAGCGAACTGTATTCGTTTCTTCCAGCCTCTAACAACCATCTCCGCTGCTGTCAAAATGATGGGGCTCTATTTAAGCATCATCAACAGTACGTGGTATGCTAACAATCCTCAGCCATTTGCTTGACATTCACGTGTCTTCAAATGTCAATAGCCTTGGAAAATGCGTTTCCCGAACACTCGTACAGCTTTTTCTCTTGCTCTGCTGACCGTTTCACATTGTGTCCAGGCCGGTTTCAATGCCGCAGCCCGGGACAATGTCGCCGTATACTGGGGTCGGTCTACTTTCATGAACGTGTACCACTTGACACTGACGATCTTCCAGGGCAAAATTCTTATGGAGCAAGCAGCGGTAGCTTGGCTCAACAGAGGTTATCGTCGTATTGCGCAGGTACGGATGGCCTTTACCCACATGACAAGATATATACTAATATGCTGGACAGACCCTAATATCGATGTACGCAGACTTTTGGATGCTCTTCTCTCCAAGCTGACTCTTTGCTAGATAATACCACTGGCGTTTATGACGGTCATCACCGACTCCTACGGTCAGCCTCAGATAAACTTTGCCAATCAAGGCAATAAGTGTACCGTCTTTTCTGGAACTGCCTTGTTCTACTGCTCCGAGCTCGAGTAGGTCTTTTGAGCCTCCTATCCTCTTCGATGCTGAAATAATTTCCAGACAGGACATTACCACCTGCCAACAGACATATGGCAAAACTATCACCCTTTCCATTGGCGGCGCAACGTACAGTGAAGGTGGCTTTAGCTCTACTTCCGAGGCTCAGACCGCTGCTGAGCTGGTCTGGGCCACTTTTGGACCCAACCAAAACAAGAGCATCACTTCTGACGGTACTAAAATCTACCGCCCCTTTGGAGATGCGTCCGTGGACGGCTTCGATTTCGACTTTGAGTCAACTGTTTCCAACATGGCGCCGTTCGCTCAGGCCTTGCGGAGCCTCATGGATGCAACAGAAGCCACAGACGGTAAGCACCGTATCTTGACAGCAGCACCCCAATGCCCCTTCCCGGATGCTGCGGACGATCAGTTCCTCTCTGGTGCGTTGGCTGTTAAGATGGATGCTGTCTTCGTCCAATTCTACAACAACTACTGCGGCGTGCAGAGTTTCGTCTCCGGTTCATCGACCCAGAATAATTTCAACTTCGAAGCATGGGACAAGTGGGCAAATTCAAGTAAAAATCCAGCAGTCAAAGTGAGTAACATAACTCAAAGCCTCTTTGTTCCAGGGGCTGACCGATCTAGGTTTTTCTTGGTGTGCCAGCTTCTTCTACTGCTGCAGGATCTGGATACCTCTCTACGTCTGCGCTGAAGCCGATCATTGACTACTCTATGACATTTCCAAGCTTTGGAGGCGTCATGATGTGGGATGTCTCACAAGCATATGCGAACTCGGGGTTTCTGGCTGCGATAAAGGTGCGCATGGCCTCCGGCGGAGGTGACGCATCAACTTCAAGCTCTTCCAGCATCAAAAGCCAGGCCACTGCCTTGACTACTCCGTACAGCTCAAGCTCGACATCGGTAGTGATGGGATTGATATCGAGCGCCATCAGCACGCCGAGCCTCGATACGCGAGCCACGTCGAGCGACACTTCCACCAGTTTCTCAGAGCAAACAAGGGCAAAAGCATGTACACCTCGAGCGAACAGGACTTCGACTGCTCCCTCTATGAGCACACCTGTCGTGTTGAACAATTCAAGCGGGATAATTTATACAAGCCAGATGGTATCCAGCCCACCTACAAACAGCTCTGCCGCTACTTTTTCTACCGCAATCGCGGTCCTCTCTTCCAATGGGAATCTCACCATCTGGAATACCTCCCAGATCAATTCAGGCAGCCTCACGAGCAGTCTGGTCCGAAGCCCTGCCGGATACAACCTCACCGCCGTACCGACACCGTATTCTCCTGCCACGAACGTATCATTATTCACCACACCTTTGGCATTACCATCAAGCTATAAGCCTACTTTCAACGTCTCCATTACGGGTTTAAGTCTTCCCAGCTTCAACCTTTCCACAGGATTGCCAGTCCGAACCAGTCTCAACTTTTCTACCGGATTTTCGAGCCCAACTAGTTTCAACAATGTTACTCGAGATCCCGTATCAACGGCTGTGCCATCTAGCGTCATCCTCCGTTCTACAGCTCAGTCGAATGGGGCCGAATTACCAATGAGCTCATCTGGCATATACCTAAACACGACAGCAACCATGACTCCTCGAACCAGCGTGTCAGTGGTTTCGACTGATGGCCACTTTGAACTCACGGAACCTTCTAGATCAGCGGCACCGACGGCTTCGTTCACTCAGATAGCAGCCTACAACGGTTCATCAACTGCTCCGAACAGGTTCACCTTTTTTGGCAACACGACGTTACCCGCCGCTTCAGCTACGCCGGAACCAGGAAGACCGTCTTCGACATGGAGTTCGCTTAACGATAATAACGCACCTCTTTCATCAGGTATCTCAAAATTCCCCAATAACACGTACACAGATACAGTCCCGCATACCGTGGCAACCACAGAATCGACACGCAATGCAGCCCCTCAAAGTTCATCCGCAATCGTAATTTTCGGCTCGTCAGGCGTACCTGGCACCTCATCCTACAGAGGAACCTCAACCGAGGGCGGTAGGAGCTCGGAAGTTATGTTGACGCAAAACTCTTCTGGGGCTTGGACTACTTCGAATCCCCCCATACTGCTTTCCAGCAATGCCAATACCGCTACGGCCTATTCGACATTCACGGGTGTTCCTGGAACCAATGGCACTGCTGGTGCATCTCAAGCTCTCAGCCCCACCTTAATGGTATCTATGCAGACTTCCGCGTCGGCAAAGGCTGCTGGGGCCTCAACAGGATCAAGTGACCTGCCGAAGCCGTCCCTTGAAAGTGTATCTCATAAAATGACGGCTTCGACAAACCCGGGGAGTAGTGGTGTGTCATTTTCCACGGTGTTTTCTGCAGGACTCACTGTGACAAGTGGCTCCACGTGGTCAGGAGTGTCCTCAAATGCGACCGCCAGTGCCACGCACTCTATCAGGACGTCAGGTGTCCCTGAGATTCTTATCAGCGCCACTGGCGCTATCAAGGGAGCCAATAGCTCAACACCGTCCGGCGGAATCTTCCAGACTGGCGTGGTATCCAACACTTTGGGGATCTCGACCTCCCTCGTAACTGCAACCTCTTCATCAAGTGTCATCAGCAATTCCGCACGAATATCAGTAATCACCAGCATAGTCACGGTCACGGAACATGCACCAGGCGTTTGCTCTAATACGTATAGCCTATCTGCCGTACCGACTATGAGCAGCGAGAGATATATCACTACCGAATCTCCGGCGATCACCGCAGCCAACACACGCTCCAGCACCCTGGAAATTCCAGATACAAGTAAAGTCACGCTAAATGCGCAGACTTCAGTTTATACTTCGAGCAAGGCAATCCCATCCTCAAGCAGCACATGGCCCAGCACCCAAGTGATCTCTATCGAAAGCCAGGTCACACCTACGACTCAGACTCCTGTCAGTACACCAAGCACAACGGCTCCGCCCACCACCTCAGCACCGGTCACGTTAGAGCCATATCCGCAAGTAACCGTCCAGCCTCCATGGCCTATTCCCCCAGTGGCAAACACAACTTCAGCAGTTGGTGAGTAAAACAGTAAAAAGTGTCGCGGACCCTCTCAACAAAACGCTGATAATCTCTCTTCCAGTCTCCTCACCCATCCCGGTCAGCACCTGTGCCAGTAACTACACCTACTCCGCAGTACGTCTCTGCAATGGTAAAGACTGCAACAATAGCATCGCCTCCACGAACATCTTCGCCGCCACATCCGACGATCCCCCTCCCTCCAATATCCCCCGGCGCTCCGACCACCCGGTCTCCCGCTCCGCCATCTCCGCCGATACGACCGGGCCACTGCATACCAACAAGTTCTACGCCAACTTCTTCCTCTCGGAGCAGGCCTCAGGCACATGGACGCACCCATACTCGCTCAGCTGGGCGTCCGACAGCAGCGGCGCAGCGCAGAGCCGCGGCCTCGCCATCTCACACATCGACCGCTCCCAGTTCGTCTTCGGCGACACGACCGCGCACAACTCATCCCGCTACTTCTTCGCGCCGCTCGGGATTCAGTCTCTCATCCTCTCCGCTGGCGAGCTATCCTCCTCCACCTCTCTCCGCGTCTCCGCCCCGACCGCCATGTCCGCCAACATAACCCTCGCGGCGGACGGCGCCTCCCCCCCGCTCATCACCTTCCCCCTCGTGCAGGGCATGGCGTACGTGACGGGCGTGTACCACAACGCCACGCCGCTGGTCGAGAGCAGCGTCTACTTCCGCAGGGTCGAGGGGCCGGTCAAGCTCTCCCCCAGCAGCAATAACAACAGCGCAACCATCAAGTACCGCGCCCTCCTCGAAGACGGCGCAACCTGGCTGATCTACGCCTCGCCCGCGCCCGGCTCCGGCTACCCGGTCCTCGCCCTTTCCAACACCACGCGCCTTTCCGGCCCCAGCGGATGGAACGGCGCCATCAGCGTGGCCAAGCTCCCAGCCAACGGCACCGCCAACGACGAGGCCATCTACGACAGCGCCGCGGGCGTCTACCCCGTGGGCGCCGAGGTCTTCGGCAGCGCATCTGGCAGTACGGGCACGTACGGCTTCAACTTCACCAGGGGCGGATACGCCACTTCCAGCGCCAGCCCGCTCCTCATGTTCGCGCTGCCCCACCACGCGGCGAGCTTCGACGCAAGCACGGCCGGCGGCAGGACGAGCGTAACGCTGGCAACGACGACAAAGGGCTACGCAGTCGCGTACCGGGGTGACGCGTGGACGATGCGCGAGGCGCTAGCGGCGGACCTGGGCTTCGCGCCGTACTCGGCGGCGAAGGGGCAGAGCGTGACGGCGCTGTCGGCGGGCGCGGCGTGCGCCGTCATCGACGCGGCGGCGGCGGAGCTGGCGCAGGACGTGGGCGCGCAGACGGCGCTCGACTCGATGTACTTCAGCGGCAAGGCGCTGGCCAAGTTCGCCGCCGTCGTCTACGCGGCCAACGACCTGGGCGGGAGTGCGGAGCTGGCGGCTGAGGGGCTGAAGAAGTTGAAGGCCGCCTTCGCTGTGTTTGTGGATAACAGGCAGCCGAATCCGCTGGTGTACGACGAGGTGTGGGGAGGCGTGGTCTCCAACGCCGGGTATGCGGATGCGAATGCCGATTTTGGGAACTCTTACTACAACGACCATCACTTCCATTACGGATATTTGTAAGTTCCACCTCTTCTTCCTGCTGGCACGTTTTGACTGACATGCCTCACAGCATCTACACAGCCGCGGTCATCGGCTATCTTGACCCGACCTGGCTGGCCGCCGGCACCAACAAAGCCTGGACCAACATGCTTGCCCGCGACTTCGCCAGCCCCGTCCAAAACAGCCACTATCCCTCCAGCCGCAGCTTCGACTGGTTCCACGGGCATAGCTGGGCCAAAGGGCTCTTCTCCTCGGGCGACGGTAAGGACCAGGAATCCTCGTCAGAGGACGCCTTCGCGTCGTACGCGCTCAAGATGTGGGGCAAAGTGACGGGCGACGCCGCCATGGAGGCGCGCGGCGCTCTGATGCTTGCAATACAGGCGCGCAGCTTTCAGTCGTACTTCCTGATGACGCGCGACAACACGATCCAGCCGCGCGAGATCATCAACAACAAAGTGTCCGGCGTGCTCTTCGAGAACAAGGTCGACTGGGCCACCTACTTCGGCGACAAGTGGTATTACAAGGAAGGCATCCACATGATTCCTGTGCATGTCCCTTCGGCGCTCATCCGCACCGCTGAGTTCGTGGCCGAGGAGTACGACACTTACATGTCGGGTGGACGTATCGACGAGGCCGAGGGCGGCTGGCGCGGCATCTTGCAGGCGAACCTAGCGCTTGTCGATGCGAAGGAGGCGTATGACTATTTCGCGAGCGCCAACTTCAGCACTGAATATCTGGATGGCGGAGCGAGCAGAACGTGGTATCTCGCCTACACTGCCGCTCTGGCGGGTTTGTGATGATGATTGGCCACGGCAACATCGGGAACGCTTGGCTGGGAATGGATTCGGATTAATTGCCGTGAAGGTATTCGTAGTTGTCGTATGTAGATATGCTCCAGGGTAGTAATGGAAAATAACGAGTCTTTGTAGCCTCTGCACATTGCTTGAAGGACCGCGACGAAATCAGTTAAGACGATACTGCGTAGCTCATAAGCCATCCCGAAGAGAACCAGAAGAGGAAATTCTCAGATGCCACATTCCAAGAATACATGCTGTTGCTCTACCTGATTCGCAAAACTAAACGCGCCAAGCTCCCTCTCACTTTATTCCATGTGCCTGAAAAGATCCTCTTGTGTGACTTCACCTTCGGATACTACACTGCCGCTTATGTTGAGAGTTTGCTCGTCTCTATCGGGTGTTCGATTGCTGCCGACTGCATGCGATTAATACCTGGAACTGCATCATACCCTGTCCACTAACCAGTACGGGTATTTACAATTGGCGGACTGGCGCAACCAGGAACTGCCATATACCCAAACCTCTGTCATGGATGCGGGTCCTTTGGGTTGTGGTGCTGCTGTAACGCTGGTGTAGGGTCGTCCATATTTGAGGTTCTTCAACTGTCCTCTTTACTGGAGCTTGGGGCCGATGAAAGCGTTGCGTTGCTTCCCGAGTTTCTCCTAAGCCTTCCACAAAGCATACGCTTTAGTAGAGACATACTCCATTTCTTCATTATGTTGCGGAATCGAACAAGCGGCTATTCGCTGCCATTTCTGGGTGCAAGTATTGGTATAGTCGGCTGGTAGGACTGTTTATTCGCATCGAATGTGTCATGAACCGTCGGGTCTTGTTGAGGAAGAGGCTGATGAGGGTTTCGTGAACAGGAATTCTCGGCTGATAAAGTGATTGACTGCCATTGTTGGATGTGCCCTGTAAGGTCATGTCCGGTTAATCACACTACTAATTGCCGTGGTTTGCTGTTGCGATGTGATGCCATATTGGACTGAGCAGACAGCCGAAAATCGCTGTAGGTGGCTTCCAAGAAGACATGTGGGATCTACCTCTAGTCAATCGACATCATAGAGCCTATCCAATAACCATACCCCTTCTAAGTTCGTGAAAGCGCTTCACATGGCCCACAATTTAAATAAAGTATGGAAATGGATGAAACCTGCAAAAGTACATATTCCTCACAGCCTAAAATACTGACCTTAACGTCACGTTCAGGCCAATCATGCTGTCTTCCGTGAGTATAAATAGGTATGGCGTACGGCATGAATGGCGAACAATACTAATCCGAGCAAGGAAAGCTAGATGGCTGTATTGATCTTGCAGCACGAACAGATAAAGTCTTCCTGTGGTAGCAATAGTTAGCAACTTGGACACCCACAAGAAATCAAATGTGTGCAATTTCGATATCTTGAGAACACGGTTCCGGACGTTGATTCGTATGCTTGCACTTACTATGTTATATCACTATCCAAAAAATGACTATCTTTGGAACAAGAGTGACTGGCGAGTAAGACTGTTCCGTAACGTTGAATAGAAAGTGGGGTTTCATGGAATTGAATATGGTGATTGAAAGAAAAGCAAGCTTCAGTGGCGCGGGCGAAGCATGACGCAGAGAATGCGAAAGCCGCGGTTAAACTGAGGGAAGTCGCAAACCACCGAAGTTGTAGAGGTCCCAAACATCGTTTCTCGTCAATCCATACGTCTTGCAAGTGCCAAATGCATCTGCCTTCTATAACTCAATCTCGGCCATTGACCCTCCTACCAATAATGTAATTCATGTAACCGATCGGCCAGGTATGCATTTCTCTTCCACCTCTGAACGCCCATCCCTCAATGTCGGCCGTGCCTGTCTCTTGCAGAACTTTTCTCAGCTGTCTACCCTGTGAGCTCTGTACTGTAGCTTCTAGGCTTGGATCGACCAACGTCATGACCTCCAGAAAGGTCCGCGTCCGCAGGCTACTTACGAACCCGTCAAACGACAGCGTGAGGGGAAGTATAGGGCAGATGTAGGTAAAGATCAGCTGCAATGGGTCTTTCCAGAACCAGAAAATGGTGACGACGAACGTAAGCCAGAAGTCTAGGAACATCATCAACAACGACGCCAAACGGCGGTCTTGCAATTCAATGATCGCAAAGCCATCAGAGGTATCAATGGTAGATGCCAGTACTTTGCGGGCTAAATCATCTGGGAAGTGATGGAACGCCAGGCAATAAAGACGAAAGACCCGAGTGTCGGAGCGGTATTGCGCTTCTGAGTCGTTCGTAGAGGTCGTGGTGCTGATGACAGCTGCAGGGGGATTTGTGGCATCAACGGCCTGTGGAAAGTATCCCAAATTCGCGCTCCGTGCTGACGCGGCCATCCATGCATCGATGTGCGGCTTGATATCAGTCAATGTGAATGGTATGGGTGGCTTTTGCTGGTCCGCTCGCTTTTTGTTCACGAGCTTCTCAATGACGGGAACCGGGCCTACACACGGTGGTCAGGAAGCTAGGATCAGGACTCCACAGGGGCAATGGCACGGCTGACCTCCTCCACCAGAGCAGAAATCAACGACAGTGAGCTTTGAGCCTTCGACATCCTTGATCTCGTCAAGCGCCTTGACGATCAGGTCGGCAGCCATATCAGCTGGCGAACTCTGCTGGATGATAGGCAATCGATGTGTCCATTCGGCAGCGAGCATATCTTGGCAGCGGCGGCGGAGGAAAGATGGGAAGCTGCATGATCAGCAATGTAACGTTTCTTCTGGCAAAGGAGCATACGCACATCCATTGGTCGCAGATTTCAAACAATCGGCAGGGTTTGGTGGTGACGATGGGGTTCACCGAGTGCACCGCCGACAAGAACCAGTTGTTCAGCTTCCTGAGACGTGACGGGGCGGCTGAAGGCGAAGATGGATCAAGAAGCGGTGTTTCTTCAGCTGCCAGGTCATCAGCACCAATGGATGCGGCATGGCCTTTCGTATCCTAGACTGACCCGCTTGTGACATGGTGAAGGGGGTTAACGGCTCCTCCCGGTGGATCTGCGAATAGGCGCCCCAGGCTAGGACTGGTCTCGCGAGTGCTGTCGGTTCTTGGCTCCGAGCTCGTTGGGTTCTGGCGAGAGGCTCTCAGCGCTCAGAGCGTGCTGCGGCGTGATAAGCGCCCGGACGTCGTGTCCGTGGGCCGGGGTCAGTGTTCCTCTCGTACCTGCGTCGAGCGAAGCGCGTATCAGTAAGCGCCCATGGAGAATGTCATGCCGGCCGTGCGATTCGTTGATGAGGATGTGAGGGCCATGGCGACGCCAAAAAGCCCGCGGAGAGTTGAGGTGTGATGGCCCATGACTCGCGCGACTCTGACGTCACTCGCACACGCGCTCTTCCAGTGACTAATCGCGTCCTCATCTGCATTCCCTCCACGACATGCTCTCACGGGGCGCGGACCCCTAAGAAGGGGCGATGCTCGTGGCCGAAGCCCGTGGCCGTCGCGTTGTTTTGGTTCGCAATCGTTTCCCTGCCCTTCAAAGACCTACCTCCTAACCTCCAGCCGCGACGCACGCCTGTGTCACTTTGCTCATGCGCAGCCTTAGCATCATCTTTGTCCCTGGTCTGGCTACTCAGCGATGAATCTCAGTTTACGACTACAAACCGCTTTGGCTGCGCACTGCCTAAAGCTTCACCGCTGGCTCTTCCCACGACCCTGTTCCATAAAGACAATCGTCCCGAACATTATCCTCCAGGATCCGGACTTACAAGGTAATACTATCGTTTCCAAAACAAAACAGAAACTCCACCAGAGTAGACAGAGGAGGAGGCACCTCAGCTGTGTCGCCCAAACAAGGAACTTGTTCAGCTCACACGCCACCTCAACGGCCTTGGATAAGCAGTTATGAACGAACCCGTTTATGCAGCTCTTTGTCTCTCTGCCACTCACTCTGATGCCAGGACCGACTCAAGGTATGCGTATGAGCTAATTTCAACCGTCAGGATGGCTGGTTCCATTAGCAGAAGTAGTGCAGAGGCGACATCGGCCAAAGCGACGCTGTCGTTGGTAATGAAAGACCTGTCTGGAAGCCATTTCATGTGGGTTTGTAGCGGGTATCTAGCTGCAGAAAATGCTTGATACCATGTGATAATTCTACTTCACCATGTTCCGAAAGGTGACATCAACTAACGCATCGCAAGAATCTGATGGTTCATTTCTGGGTCTCAGAGCCGATGGTTACCCCGCTTGGTCATAATTGTGATATCTGCATTCTGGGGCTACGCTGGACGTTTCAACTGCCAGCGCGGAATCTACCAGTTCCCTTGGTGCCAGCTACCAAAACTCCGCGCTGGCAGTTACAACCGCTGCTTCACTCACAAACGGTAAAAGGAAGTTGTTTTTATGTCTCGCTAAACACACGGCATTACTCTGCACCATGACTCCGAGCTTCCAGCCGGCGTAATGCGGAGCAAAAGAACGGTTTCACGGCGCGTCTCACCAATTCCATGTTCACAAACAAGGCGACTGACCAGACGACCGAGACAAGGGGACCAATCCACTCGGCAGAGAGATGGACGCCGGCAACGAAGTCCCGAAGAAAGTCTCGGAACTTCTCCGGACAAGCGTGACAAGTGGCCGGGAGGCAGATGTACCGTCTACTTTAAATAGCCGCGACCGAATCTTGAGCTTTTACATATATTTCACTCCCGAGCTTCCACAGCAGGATATCCGCCACCTTCTATATTTGTACTGTCCACATCCAGATGACCTCCTCAATCGCTTTGAGCAGACTCTTTGCTTATGCATGACCATGCGGAGATACTAGGGTCAGCCGATCACTACGCCCTGGAGTTGCATGACATGCATGAAGAAAGCACGAAGCCCAATATTGATGCCAGTTTGCATCCTCGCCCCACTGCACATATGTTGCTCCAGCAGCTGAGGCTCGTCTACAATCGTCGTGGCGAGGGAGTGGATGGTCAGTGGCGAACTACGTCCAGCTGAGCGAACCCACTTCCTCGCCTCCGCAAGATCTGCGGCCCGAGCCAGAAATAGAAAGTTCATGCACAGGACAGCTTACCGTTTTCCTGAAACGGAATGGGGCCTTGGTAGGCCGGATGTAAAAGCAAATCCTCTCCCACTCAACACTTCAGAGAAGCATCACTGCGCAGCGTGATCGGCAGCAAGAGAGAAGGATTGGCTGAGACAGAGCTGGAACTGCAGAATACGACGAGAGGAGAAGCACTTGCAAGATAACGCGGACCGCCATCGCGACCGGGTCTCGCATTGAGCAAGCAGAGCTGCCCGTTTCGGTCCCGGCCATGCTGCCGGCTGACCTTCCTAGGCCCAAAAAGCACCGCGAGTCTGCCCGTTGCGGACAGCGAAGGCTGGCACGCCACGCTGCAACGCTCTCTACACTCAGGCCAGCTAAGCCCAAACGGTCCTCATCTCCCGCAGAAAGAGCAGAACACGAACCGCTCTGACGCACGGATTTTGTCTCTCGTTTCCCGTAGGATTGATCGCCCTCTTCCCGCACACAAGTGGGGGATCCTCGTGAATAATATTATCCGTTATGAACACAATTGCGTCGCGTGGGGAGGGGACCCGTGTTTCGAGACTCGAGACCCATGAGTTTTTTTTCGTATCAGATTAGCGGGCGAACAAGGCGAACATCACGATGAAACCCCGGAACAGGAACGAGTTAATTGAGATCTTCGTGATGCTTCACGGACGCCCAAAGGCTGTTCACGATCGTGTGCCTGGCCCGAAACTTTCTTTCCTTCGCAACCTGCCAATCCCACGTGGCATTTCCGCGAAGCTTTCCTCTCCTGACTGGTGGTGGCGCCAGGAACTGAAAGCGGGCAGTTATCTCCGAGCCGCCATCATCCGCGCGGCCTGAGTGCCGGAGAACAGTAGGGTGACTGATGATTACAAAAAAACAAAAATTTTCTCACTAAAGCCTGAGACAATGGTCGGCAAAAGATTAAACACGAGGAAAAGCTGGAGAGGGTAAAACTCCGGGTTGTTTCGTATCCACAAAGGAAAAGAAAGACCGTCAGTGTCGCGGTGGAGGAGCAGGCTGATACATTCAGTGCCGGCAAGAAGTCTCGTGCTAAAACACCGCGGGGTACCAAACACGCCCACCGTTTCTCGTTTCTGGGAACTGGCAACTCTATAATCATAATGGCCGGCCGCGCAAGCTGCGACAGCCAGCCTAGCTTCTCTTGTATCAGAACCTGATGCGACTGCAGCAGCCACAATGAAACAAGCGACCAAGTCGCGTCAGAGAGCGCAAAGAAACAGGCCAGCTGGCATAAGCGGTCCCAGGTGAAAATCACAGACGGGACGCAATGACCGACGAGGCGGCGTGCGACCGCCTTTCCGGACAGCAATCGACAAGGGGCGCCAGCGAACAGGGGTGGCCCTGTGGCCCGCAAGTTCGCCGCGCTATAATAGGAAATAATCTCAAGACCATTTCCCGTCGTCCGCCAATCGCAATGCGCGACGCCGACGGTCTTATTTTTTTTCCTCCCCCTTCTCTGATTTCACAGGCTATCTACGGCTTCCCGGCTCTCCTGTCTGTCTTTCAGGCGTGCGGCATTGGGCTTGTGGTGTCGAGACCAGACACGACCGGTTCCGCGATGCGCCTGAAGGGCCAAGCAACGACGGCCAACCCATGATCAGAAGTCGGTGAGATGGGCTATTACTGGCAGCGGCGTGCACGCGCAATATACGAGGCGCGCGCTCCCCCACGACTATCGATAATGCGCCAATACGAGGCTTGCCTTGCCTGCCGCAGGGAAAGGAAAAAAACGCAGTGTCCACTACACGCACAAAGAGGCAAAAGAAGGAGCGTGCCGCACAGCTGCGAAGGAAGGGGGGGGGTGGTGTGTGTGGGCGAAGAACGCCATCCGTGCGCCCACCCCGTCACCACATCTCACCTTTCCTTTTCTCTCGTTGTGGAGGAGAAACCGGCATGGCCCTTGAAACGAGGGACGGCGACCTTTCCGCATCGAGCTGGCGTTTCCGCATGCTGTCGCAAGCCTCCCCAAGGCGGCCTTCCGTCCTTCTCTCTCGTCCAACGCATCCGCCCCGCCCGCCCGGAAACGACTTGCGTCTGGAACGAGTTCAGCGCGAGGGGCGAGGGAAAGAAATTACGCGAAGCAGGCATGGGCCCAGGGAAATTGCGGAGCAGAAGGAAGAAAGAGTACAGATGTGTGTGTGTGTTGCAATTGCAAACACACCCGCACACAAAGCCAGCCATGATGCACACCACCTTCGTATTAATCCACGCCGCGCATCAAGCAACGACGAAAAATTTTCGCACCTCCCAGCTACGGCTGTTATCCACTCTGGCATTGACATTACGAATGCGCGCGCACGCATTCGATGACTAGCGCACTGAAACGCCCATCTGGATCGCGATAAGGCTGATAGTGTGATTGCCGGTACGAGGATCTCGAACAGTCCGTCGTGTGCCACATTTGTGCAGCACCATTGCCTCGCTTCATCCCGCCCGTGTCCGGTTGGGAGCTTGGCGCTGAGACATACGCCATCACTGCATCTCGCGAGCATCTGGATGCGCCGTGGCGTACGAAGAGAATTCAGGTCCGAAGACGCGTTCATATTACATGGTCTAGTTCATATCCGTCCCAACAACAACCCTGCGTCTATCGGCCATCAGCCATGTGACGGCAGTACAGCACTTGGAAGCCTTCTCGTAGAACCACTTTGCTTCCCCAAATCCATCCATTCAACCAAAGAGCGCAGTAAGCAAACGTACAGAAGGATAGCTCTCTCCAGAGCCGTGGTATCATACGAATATGAAACAAGAAACAGAAAACATAAGAATTAAACGAAATATAGCCCAGCCGCATTGGTGCAAAAAGAAACCCGATGACTCCAATGACAATGCATGCGATAAGTGGACGTGACGTTGGTCGTGAATAACGTCAGTCATGCGCGCCAGAACCCGTGATAAAATGCCGTGTAAAACACCAGATGTAGATGCGTCGCTAAATGCGTGGAGAATGCCTCGGTCGTGTCTTTGCTCGACGTTTCGTCACCTGCGGTCGTCCTCGACACTGCTGGTCGGACTGGTGACGCTGCAGTCGTCGCTGGCGTCGCTCTGCCGCCGCTCTGCGAACTGAGCGAAGCGTTGCTGGCAGGTCAAGCGATCCTGGTCGGGATCGCTGTCGACCTCGTCTTCCTCGCGAAGATATTTGGCATCCAGCTCCTGGCCATCAATCGGCCCGAGCGTCCACTTCCACTCGCGCCTGCGCTTGCGACGTCCGGCGACTGGCGTCTCGGGACACGAGTCGCTGTCGGACTCGGAGTCGGAAGGCGACTCGCGTTTCTGACAGCGCGCGCGCTCGGTGGAATGGCGCTGGGCAGTGGCCGAGTCGGCTGGCTTGGAGATCTGCGTGTCCAGCTGGACGGCCGTGCGAGATGGCAGGGTGGAAAGGGTGGGCAGAGTGGTCGTGGTAGGTGCGCTGACGCTAGGTTCACTCTCGGTTGCGTTGTTCGTGTCCAATGCCAGCGAGGAAATGGTGGATGAGGACGACGCAATGTCCGAGTGGGCCATGGTGTACTTGGTGGTGACGATCTCCTCGGTTAGGTTTGCGCGGAAGCTGACGCGCTTCGCGGCCGGGAACATGGGGCGGCAGGCCATGGTGCGCTTGTGGACGGGAGGAAGAGGGCTGTTGGAGAGGATGCTCTGCACGTTGTGCGGAAGCTTGTAGGGGACCTTGCCCAAATCGGAGCCCAGAGACGAGTACGAGGAGGCTGAGGTGGTGGAGTTGAAGGTGGAGGCTGAGCTGGGCGTGTCTGCGTCGGGAATCACGCGGGTGGACCAAGGCTTGGAGTCGGAAGCGGACAGAGGCTGCGGCTCATAGCCGTTGCTGAAGGTGTTGCGGGCGGTGGGAGAGACGGCGGAGAGGGTTTCCAGGCGTAAGCTCGAGCCCTTGCCAAAGGTCCGGTGCTGGGCGGTGGTGGTGTTGAGCGAGAGCTTGGGGCGGCGCGGTGTAGAGGAAGGCTGAGAGATGGGAGCAGACTGCGGAGCCTGCACGGCGGGCGCCTGGGAAACCTGGGCGGCGGTAGGTAATATGGCCAGAGAGGTGGTCATGCTGGGCGGGTGGAGGGCGATCATGGGACAGGCACTCGTGGACGCGGTAGCGGGCGATGGTGGGATGTATGTCTCTGGAGATCGCGATAAGGCGAGGGGCCGATAGAGACTATATGGGGACAGGCTCGTATTGCTGCGGAGAACAGGCCGGCGGTGCGTCAGGTGACGGGGCGGAGCGGGCGCAGGGCAGAGGCAGCGGCGAGGCCAGGCGGCGGTGGTATTGTATTGAGATAGCGTTTGAAGCAAGCTTCTCGTGGTGGGCGGGCGGGCGCGAAAGTTAATGAATAATGGAGAGAGCGGCGCTGGTGACGCGGCGCCTAACGCCTGCGCGCCGAGCCAATCCTGGCGTGTGCCTATAAATAAAAATAACTACCGTACAGACACAACCAGCGGCGATCCGTTGGAACAAGGAGCTCCAATCGCAACCCTGGCCCGCCGCAGACCCGCTGCCGACTCGCGCACAGGTGGCAACGCATCCTGCGCGCCCGTTTTTGGCTCCGCACCGACGCGCCCACGCCCGCGCTCCTCTCAACACCGCATCTTCCCCTCCCCGCCTAACACGAACCCCCAGCTGCCAATGACGTCGCCATGCAAGCGCCGTCCGTGAGCGCCCCGCGCCGCCGCGACGACCGCGTCGTGATCCATTTTGTATGTTGTTGGTGGCTTGGCCTGCTCGTAATCCGCGATGTCGCAAAACGCGCAACCCGACCCGAGCCCGCCAACCTTCTCCTCTCTTTCGGCCGCACGCGTTATTTGCCAGCGGGCACTGACTCCGGCCCCAGGACTACGATGCCTTCTACTGCGCTGTTGTTGAGGCCGACAACCCTCAGCTCAAGCTGCTGCCGCTGGCTGTGCAACGCAAGTCCCCGCCCGTACACACTGCCCCCTCTCCTCCGCTGATTGCGCCCTCGCCTGCCTGCAGAGAAGCAGATCGTCGTCACGTGCGTCCCTCCCCCCCGGTCAGCGCGCTCTCGTCAACCCGAATCCTTGCTGACGATGGATTTGCTGTAGGTGCAACTATGAAGCCCGCCGCCGAGTAAGCCAGCGCCCGTCCGCCCTCTGTCGGAGCCGCGCTGAGAAGCAAAAAACCAAAAAAACAGGGCTTGCATAAGCTGCAACTCATCAAAGAAGCCAAACGCCTCTGCCCCGACCTCGTAAGGCCGCGAGCGCTCCCGTCTCTGCAGCGCGGCCCGCCCATCTGGCTGACGGGCGTGTCTCAGGTCATCGTCTTAGGGGAGGATCTTACTCGCTTCCGCAACGCCTCCAAGCTGCTCTATCGCTTTCTGCGCCAGTATTCCTGGAACGGCCGGGTCGAAAGTAAGTTCGGCTGTTGCTTTCTCGCATCCTTTACCCCAGATGAGCGCCGCTTTGACTTTTGTGACAGGGCTGGGTTTCGACGAGGTCAGAGAAATTAACCTTGCTGTTGATTGCCTTCTCTCAATAATGTTCCGCCTTCTACCTGTCGTTCCTGCGCTGACAAGGGTGGTGCCGCCGGCAGATATGGCTAGATGTGACCGATCAGGTCGACTATAATCTCAACCTGCTCAACCCCCACGACCTTAAAAACGCCTTCTTCTGCTTATCCAAGGACGACCCGACCCATGGGTTTGCCTTTGACGCTACCCGCTTTGCGGGCAAGACCTTTCCTGCCTCCAGCGAGCTGAGTAATGACATCAGCCAGGATCCGCTGCGCCTCCGCCTCCTCGTTGGCTCGCACCTGGCGCAGTATCTCCGAGCCGAACTGGAACAACAGAGAAACTATACAGCCACAGTCGGCATTTCGACCAACAAGCTCCTCTCCAAGCTTGTCGGCAATGTCGAGAAGCCCGACGGCCAAACAACCCTGTTGCCGCCGTATGCCCGCACTGCGATTGACTTCATCGATGCCCATGATGTCGGCAAAATCCCGGGCATCGGTTTCAAGCTTGCGCAAAAGCTTCGTGCGTCTGTACTCCAACGGCCGGCCGCCTTCTCCGACGGGCTCGTCTATGGCGGTACAGAGGAAGCGGTGACGGCCGGTGACGTAAGGAAGCACGTGGGAGTAAGCGCCGAGAGCCTGGAAAAGATTCTGGGAGGCCCCGGATCGCCTCATGGAATCGGCGCCAGAGTTTGGGGGCTGCTTCACGGCGTGGATGATTCGGAAGTTGGCCAGGCACGCGACGTGCCTAAGCAGATCAGTATTGAAGACAGCTACATCCGGCTAGATACGCTCGACGAGCTCACTAAAGAGCTGAAGATGCTTGCGCTCAGCCTCGTGAGGAGAATGCATCTTGACCTGCTCGAAGATGGGGAGCGTGACGAAGAAGCTGAGCGAGACTCTCGCCTCGGCCCAGAGATCTGCGCACCTACTACTCCGCTTTTGAATGCGCAAGAAATCACAACGACAGCAGCTCGGGTCAGAACTCCTTCACCTCAGCCGGTCAGGCAGCGTTGGATCGCACATCCCCGCACGCTGCGCCTGTCGACGCGTCCGCGTTCGCCCGTGGATCCCGCTACGAACACCCGCCCACGCACGTTTGCACGCATATCCAGGTCTGCTCCTCTCCCTAATTTTATCTTCAGTCTTACTACTCCATTCGACTCACTCGCCGAGCGTCTTGTCAATGAGGCGCTCCTTCCCCTTTTCCGCCGACTGCACCCAGAGAAAAGCGGATGGAACCTCAGTCTTGTGAACGTAGCTGTGACCAATATGGCAGATTCTGCGGGAGACGCTAAGACCAGCAGCGGGAGAGACATCGGCCATATGTTCAAGAAACAAAATGAGGTGTTAAACCAATGGAAAGCTGCAGACAGACGGGTCACACCAGATCCCGGCCACGGAATCGTGGCCGGAGATGCCGACAGCGGTGGAGACGGCGATCTGCCCGATCTTGCTGCATCTCACGAGCTTGCCACACAGCACTCTTTTTTGAACTCGCATTCTCCTGGCCCGAAATACGCCGAGGATACATATGCCGCCGTTGACGCGCGTCATACGGGCTCAGAAGACCTTCTTGTTCCAGGCGTCTCATCTCAAGACAGCCGCGCCACGCTTGGGGATGGCGGAGTTGAGCTCGGCTGGGTCGATGAGGCTGAAGAAGACGGCGTCCGGGATGGGACCGAGACGCATTCGGTTTGCAAAATTTGCGAGGCGCTCATGCCAGCATTTGCTATGTCAGCTCATGCGAGGTTCCATGCGCTGCAGGAATAAGAAACGAATGGCGCAGTGAACATTCTTCGCGCGAGTTTCCTCAGCCACTGCATATGCTGGGATGCCGCGGTTCTCAGTCTCTGCTGCGGCTTTTTCTTCTTTCTTGCTGAGCCATGCCGCCATGTCTAAGCGCCAAGCGACAATGCATCCGGCCGTAAGTAGACGACATATCTATACGTACAGGCGCCCTATTAGCGGGGGCAGATCCTACCTATTCGCATGCAGCCCTCTCGGAACAGAGTGCCACTAATGGTGATTGCTTATGCCCCCCCATAATCCATCTCTGCTTCTTCGTAATCGGTCATCCCACGCCTGCATAGCGCATTGAACTGGCGCACCAATGCCAGATATTTCTCCGGCAAAACGGCCTTACGGTTGCCGCCGCCCTCCGTGCCCTGCGACGTAAACGAAAGTATCGCGATGTACCCGAGCCTCACGTGTGCGATGGCAATGTCTCAGACGGCAGGAGATAGAAACGCATGACAGCCACCAGAACGCGTCACGCAGAAGCTTGACTCATCAAACAGGGAAGACAGGCTAAATGTGGAATGTAGCTGACCCGATGTCGCTACGTCACTTTGTCACAGCTTCAGCCTTTCCCGTCATGCCCCTCAGCACAATGCTACTTTTGCCGCAGCCTCCCACGTGAGTGGTCGCCCGGAAGGCACCTGCCCTTTCGGAATCCCGATCTGATCAACGAAGACGTGCATACTCTCGCATAAGAATAGCCTCAGAACAATAAGCCGTTGAGCGCGCGCCTGACTATGGTTGGCATAACATTCGATCTGTTCCGATGATTGTTGTTCTTTCTCTTCCGTTTCCCCGTTCGAAACTCTGGTGGGCGAGCAGGGCAGGGAAAAAGTTGTTGCCGCTGTACAGCCCTCTTTCTTTGCATCAATCCATCCATCCACCCCTGTGGCAGTGCTAAAAGGGATGAGATCGACAAAAGGCAACACCAGCTCTCCGCCCTCTCGTTGGCCAGCGCCCGTCCCCCACCTCTAGCCCTATCAGGCAACCCAGAGGCACTTTTGCCCTTGTGCATCCGCCCACCCCCCCTCGTCCGTTCGGGATTGCGAATCTGGCCGCACAGCTGTTGGCTTACGTCCGTCCGCGCGCCCGTCTCATCAACCGCCCCCACAAAATCTTCTTAATCTTTCTCGTGCTCCGTCCGCGTGTGCGTGTGTCGCAGGATGCGTGGTAGAGCTGCCACTCACTCGCTCTTTTGCTTCTGTTTGCTTGCTTCGGCGACGCCGATCCTATCATTTTCTTGTTGCTATTTTGATAACAAGCCGCCCGTCTGTTGCGGCTCTATTTTCCTCTCCGCTCATCGTCCGTTACGACTCGCTCGCCTGCATGAGAGAGCAAGAGATCTCTTTTTTTCGGTCAGGCCGCACCGCATCGTATCGCGTCCGTGTTCAAGGCCGCCCACTTCATCATTTGTGTGATCACCCGCCCTGCCTCTGGAAAAGAAAAAGCGATCACGGTTCATTGCCACGAAAGAAAAAGGCCTCGCGCTTTTCTTTTCTTTTCTTTTCTTTTTTTTTTTTTTGGCTCGCAAGGACTGCGCTGCCAACCACTTTCCTCCGCCAACACTCGATCGTGGCTCGCCACGTTTTGGGGCGCTCGTCGTCGTCATCGCGGGGCTGGCTGGTCAACGGGCTCCAACCGCTCGCTCTCAGCATGTTCCTTGTCTCCATTCGCCAGATCGGACTTCCCATTCTCTTTTAGAGTTCAATCGTTCTCCGCTCCCTCAACCGAGGCCAGGCCTTGGATTCTTGACACGCGAGATGTGTCAAAGAGGTACATATATGTGGGATGTAGCTTTTAGCTCGCGTTATCTGTCATTACGCCCATCTTATTTTTTTTTTTTTGGGGTCGTGGGACGCGTCGCAAGGGTCTGGGGCCAAATCATCCGGCACTGACAATAACTTATCACTGCAAGCGCATTTGCAAAGATTTGCCGTTGGGCACGCCACAACCGAACGAAAAGATGGAGCGCCCATTCTATTCTTGCGCCAGAGCTGGGTAAAATATTTCCTGCCCGGTGCGTTTCGGCTGGAATCCCGAAGCAAAAGGCACAGCACGCTCGGTGGACAGACTTCAGGTTTGACTGAGTAATAATAAAGGGTGGCCGACAACAAAAACCGACGTAGAGTTGCGGCGGGGTCCCTTCCTGCACGTGGCGGCGTCCCTGCGTTGCGGATGGGTCGCAGGTAGAAGAAAAAAGTGTGAATCATGAGACGGGCTTCGTAACGGTCCTTCTCCGCTCGTTCTATTTTCCTTCCACGCAGGGCAGGGGGCAGGGACATGACGAGAGCTCAACGGTCCGATAGAGCATACTTAGAATCGGGGCCTGATGATCGCCGTTGATCCCGGAGACTTGAGCCGTTATGGCCTGTTGGGGGACCTGTCGCCGCTCGTCCCTGCATGTGTGGCTGTTTAATTGACCCCTTTTTTTTTAGTCATCGGCAGCGGTGGTGGTGATGGCACCTGTCGACACATGGCGGACGGTGCTTCACATAGACGACGTATCTAAAGAGCGGCATATTTTTAAAGTTTGGGGGATGTGACGTCAAGCTCAAAAACCGCAGTCGCTGGTCGGACTTCGGGGAAACCCTGCGACAAGGTTTTGCTCGGGGGAAGATGAAGGCGTTCTCTTCGCAGCTTCGGGATAGACGCGGGTAACTTTGTTTTCTGCCTATCAGAGATCTGAAACCGCGCCGACGAAAGCTTAATGGTTGATTTGGATGGTTTGGGTCGACTTACAAATGATCTGGTAAGCTGCTGGTCATGACTTTGACATCAGTTCGATATATTGGGATGTTAAGCTTGAAGTGGGCGGGAGTCGGCAGATACCTACCGAGGACATTTTGCTACCCTCTGACTCGTCTGAGAAATCTCTAGCGGATTAAACTCAGTGATTGATGTTGTATTGCATATCATAAGCGTGAGTAAGTCCCGGTGGGATTTCAGATAGGAGAAGTTTTCCGTTGAACAGAACACTGTTCACTTTGACCGTTGGCAAAACGTTACAACAGACGCTTCAGTATCCTATCCCCAATCCCTCTCCCCCAACCATACTCTATTGGTTTTCTCACCGGATAGCTCACAGATGATTCGATCCGGCAACAACCAGAGTGAAGCACCTCAGCGGCCTCATTCATAGAAATAGTGGCCCGGACCCAACAAGATCACCTACGCCCATAGACATATAACATAGGAATGGCGCATGTTGAAGTGAGGACGTAGCCACTTCGGAACTGGGTCTAGAGGCCACAGCACCGGCGGATATTTTCTGCACTGGCCGTCTTTTTCCGGGCAGGACCCTCGTTCACACTGAGATAGCAAAAGAAATGTGCACTTACTCGGTGAAAATTCAAGATCTGCATTATGGTTTTAGTGACATAGTCCAACATCTCTGCACCACTACACTATTTCTGGTTGGAATCGTGCCATACACCAGAACAGTCCTGGATATTCCATTGTGCAGCCCTTGACCTCGTGCCACTAGCGCATCATGTGATAGGCAACTGTTTCAAAGCCCCGTACAACTCTGATTTATGGTACAAGATCTTATACGAAAGTGGAAGATGCCGTATCAAGTGAGACTAGTTGTCGTTCTAGTGTAGGAGTTCGGCCGAGGACCCGATTCGGCCGACGTACGTGGATGACAGATTACTGCAGAAACAGACACTGCTCCTTTTCTTTTATGTGCGAATCTGCATGCATTCAACTTTACCTTTTCCCCCGAAATCGTGTAGCAGTGAATTGTAGAACAGGAATATTACCGGCAGGCATGGATACACAACGCAAGCAGTATCATGCGCAAAATAAGCTTACGACAGTATTCCCACACCATCTGTCTCTCGCGGACCTGTGGATCCACAAATGGAAGGCTCCCGTAAGTAAATCTGCTAATGGTTTCCAATAGGACATAAATAACATTTGGTGATAGGCGGAAGCTAGCATTTATCCATTCATGTACAGCAACGCGGAAGATTTTAGGGACATTTTCGAGTCGGATGCTGCGGTGGGCCACACAGTTGCCGCCTTTGAGGATGCGAGTGCTCAATTTTCGCTAGAAAGCCCTCAAAGAACCTTACGAGCTCGATACATACACAAGGCTTTTCCTGCCGAGGGCGGAGAGCCTCGAACGCCAAGCTGAGGAATCAGAAACTGCCGGCAACGCGAAAAAAGCGTCAGAGTTGTATTTGTAGGCTATTATACTACTCTGGGCCCCTGACACCGGCTCACGAACTTATCTTCTGTTAGACGTGCCTCTTCAGTATACCGAGTTGCTCGATTTCCCACGCTACGGTCTACTCTACAGTGGAAAGCATGGGAGAAGAACAAAATCACATATTGCAAAGCACTGAGGCAAGTCTCTTCTCCATTTTTACCCCGATATCATCTTTAATGCTTGCTCGCTAACCTTCGCGGCAGGCTTCGAGAAAATCCTTTCTCTTTTCGTGAAGTTCAGATCCCCCATAAGCATTCTGTCTCCGGAGAAGGCCCATTTATCCAAGCGGATGAATACGTCCCAAAATCCCTGGAGCAGGGGGCTTCCGCTCCGTGCGTCATCGTGATGGGCGGCTTAGACGCATACCGTACAGAAGTGCTCGAACTCGCGACCAACTTGACGGGGAAAGGCCTCATTGTTCTGGCCCTGGAGATCCCTGGCACTGGAGATTCACCGGCACTCAGAAGTGATCTCAAAAGCCCGGAACGTCAATGGAGCAGCGTCCTTGACTGGTGCGATGTGCAGGCAATGATTGACAGCCAGAGGATCCTCGTGTGGGGCCTTTCCACAGGAGGATATTACGCGGTGCGCTTGGCTCATACACACCATGACAGGATCCGTGGAGCAGTTGGGCACGGTGGTGGCCTCCACCATGTGTTCGACTACGAGTGGCTTGTTGCTTCGGATCATATGGAATATCCATGGGAGTGAGTCAAAATCACTAGCTTTTAAGGCCGAGCCGGCTTACATGACGAAAAGTTACTCTGGGGCTCTGGCAGACAAGTTTGGCTACGAGGATGCTGAGAAGTTCCGCAAAGAAGCATACAAGTACTCCTTGTTGAACGATGGTATTCTCGAAAACTTACCATGCACACGCTTGCTTCTAGTCAACGTATGTTTCTGGAGACATTGGGATAAGTAGTGTTGAGACGAGGCCTAACGAGAATGGCAGGGGCTTGAGGATACCGTTGTACCCGTAGACGACTGTTATCTTGCCGTTCAATACGGGGATCCAAAGGAAGCAAGGTGAGTCCTGTCCTTTGCGACTGTTGTAATATCTATCGACTCATTGAACTTTGCCAGAATCTTCCAGGGCGAGGAGCACATGGGTGGTCCTAAATCCTATGGCGTAGTTCAAAGGTGGCTGTGCAGGCTAGCTTTGGAATGACCAACATCAGCCGGGCCCGCTTCCTTTAAAAACACAAAGATTGTATCCACAACAGTAAATCCGTGCACAAACAGCATCAAAGCAGCGGGATAACTATCAAAGAAGAATGAGCAAATGTGAATTGATCGGAACCGTACAATTCCGGCTACCGAATGACAGTTGCGCCTGGTTGCCTGTCCTCATCTAGAGCCATCCTGGCGGAGTGTGAGAACATTTACCAGCAGACCCTGAAGACTTCTGCGGTGGGACTGGCGGAGGAGGAGGGGAACGTTCGTGAAGCGAAGTTCCTTCTCTTACCGGGCTGTCCTTGGGTGGAACTGGTGGAAGAGGAGGTGATGGAGGGGGAGGTTGCTTCGGACGGTGAACGGCTGGCCTACGACGCAGATCAGTTTCATCAACAGTCCTTGGCTTGCTGCCCGTCGATACCCCACCCACGCTTTCCTCCGTCTCGTTTCTCCCTTGGCGCTGTGAAAACCATTCCATGAAAGTTGGCTTATCACTGCTAGCTCCGCCGTGTCCTTCAAGTGAAGCCAGCGTGTTACTGCGTTGCTGCTGGATGAACACTTCCTCACGGTTCGTGTTTGGAAAAGTTGTCTGATGAGTGTTAGTACGACGCATGTTCTTGGTGACTTTGGAAGTCCGAGTGACGAAGGGGTTGTGCCCCGGCGCAATCCTCTTGAAAATGAAGTTTTCGCTACCGTTGGAGTCCATAATCGCAGTAGAGTCTCTTGGTTTGATTTCTTTTACAAGGGGATCTTTGCAGGATTGTTGAAGAGAGTCCACAGTTGGTATGGACCAGAAGCTGTAGCGGAGCTTGGTGATGTCTAATTCTACATTTACATTCTACCTATATGTGTGAGGCCTTGCTGCTCTACGATGGTGTTGACTTTTGACAAAGACATGGTTTTCGTACAAAGAAATTGTTCCAGTACCCGCTTTCTTTGTTCCTTTCGGCTGCGGCGCGCTTCTTCAAGCTGACTTGAGCTTCATGGCTTATTGTATAGAAGAAGTTTAGGAGGTTGCACGACTCCATGAGAGAGTCTGGAATATCGCCGCGATTGTTTTTCTCTGAGGAGTACTATCTACATAAATATGTGGTTACTAAGATATTCTTGGCCTCTGGTGGTCGCCCGTCTTGAACGGCTTCCAATGCGGCTTTTCATGACTTGACCCCGCGCTGATGTAACGCAAGCTTTCAACCAACATTTAACCATAGCATTTAGCGGATGACTCGGATGTGTATGGAACATACCCTGGGTACTTTCGTTTTCCTTTACGGACCAACCATTCACATATTTCATTGGTTATGCTGCTCCAGGCCGAAGAAAAAATTTACACTTACACGTAATAGTTATCACTCAACCAAAGATTTCCATGGTGGTGTTAAAGCACATGCGACTTCCGCATGCGACTTCTGAAAATCTCACAACCCACTCAATTTTCTCAGCATTCAACTAAGGGCCTTGAGATAAACGTCGCAAAAGTATGTTCAGGCGCTGGTGTGATGCAAGTGCGTGAGTATCCCCCAGATAAAGCTTCACGAAGAAAACCGTCACTGACCCTTAGCAGATACCTGTGGATGATTGCTGGTCGTCTGATGAGATATGGTCATCCTTTAACACCACCGTAAGTAGAAGGCTGTTGTCTACAAACTCCTGTGGCAGCTTCGTGTTGTCGAGGCCCAGCACAAAACAAAACTCAATGTGCTCTCGCGAACAAGTTTTGGGTAGACTCAGCATGACAGGCACAACAGCCGATCGGCTACGACTATCCTTTCAACGAATCCTGTCCTCCTGTTGATCTTGTCGCAGGCGCCATCCCTAGGGCATGCACGTACAGAGACATGCCGGTCTATGCGGTGAATGTATCTACCGAGGATGATATCGTCCGGCCAATAAAATTCGCCAACAAGATCGACGTCAGACACGTGGTTAAGTAAACCAGCCATAACTTCCTCAAAAAGTGAATACTGCGTGAGTATGTAGACTTTATGTTCCTCCTTTACTGGTCAAGCAAAGACCAACAGGATACGGTGGCTTGTCCATATGGCTCTACAACTCTAGATGAGGTGTCGAGTTCCACGAGTCGCTCTCCTCCGTAAACAAATGCACCGAAGCCAACTGGACGGGAAGTGCCTTCACAATCAAGGGTCTATATGGTTGGTCAGATATCTACCTACTGGCAAATGAGAAAATATCGCACTCGTAGGGGGCAACAACAAAGGTCCATGTGGTACCGGAGGCTGGACTCAAGGCGAAGGTTACAGTGGCCTGGGTAGTTACTATGGCATGGGCGCGGATCAAGTCCTCTCCGCCCCAGTGGTTCTTGCATCCGGAGAAGTCGTTAATGCTAACCCATCCTCCCATCCAGTTTTCTTCACCGCGCTCCATGGCGGAGACACTGGCGCATACGGCGTGGTCACGGAGATGATATTCAAAGCATTCCCAACAAGCAACGCCGCAGTCACTTACATCGAACTCGGTTCTCCCAACGAGAACAGGACAGCATTCCCGGATGCCATGGCTAAGGTCTATTCCTCCTTCCCTTATATCTCTGACTCCGGCTTCGCTGGCTACGGCGCCTGGGCCATCAACAGCCCAGCCCTTCTCTTCGGTAACTACACCACCGCATACATCCAGTCCCTCACCCAGCTCCACAGCACCGAAGTGCACTCCGCCGCACTCTTCGCCCCTTTATTGGCGAAGCTCAACTCCATTGATGGCCTTTTCATCAAAATCATGCAAAAAGAAGGGGAAAAAAAAATTCCCTGACTGGGGTAGCTAATTCGATAGCAAAGCCGAAACTATTGCACCAGGTGGGTACTGTCGGTGGGCCCGTCTCACGGCTTTCTGACGGACCCCCGCTCATCGGTAATCACATAATCCTACGTGAGATACTCTAGATCATGGCCGGCGCGTCTGAAGAGCGGACATACCGCAATACAGGTCTTCATAGAGGTGCTATTCATGAGCATGCCGATGACAAGTATCCCAGCCTGTTCCCTGAATGGCGGAAGGCATGCCTATTGAACCTTGTTGCGAGCCGGTGGAATGGCAACAGAACAAATAAAGGAAGAGGTGTGTAGCGATAACAGAGAGGTTAAGATCCCGGCAGTGAGGAAGTTGGCGCCAGCTACGGGCAGCTACATGAGCGAGGCAGCCTATGGGAACCCAGAATGGCAGAGGGATTTCTACGGAGATGATTATGATGAGTTGACAAGAGATTAAAGAAAGATATGATCCATGCAGCCTGCTCTACTGTCTTGCGTTGGCAGCGGGAAAAAGAGAAAGGAAACAAACGTCTCCCTATACAACATAAGTGTTGGAATATCACGTGTGTGTACAATAAACTTTAGCTTAATCACGGCAGAGGACGGATAAGAGGAGTCCCCTGAGCGTCCCTCTCACGCCTCAGGCCACTCATTTCTCAATTGATGGTACCACCACCAAATCCAACAATGAGTAAGCCCATTCCAGGTACTTAATCACCAGACCTAGCAGATACCAAGCTAAAGATAGGTTAAATTGAGACTCTCCTACCAAGCAATCCAGCCTTGCGATGGGAGTGGGGGCCACAATGCACTGCAGCAGGAAATGGTTTAGCGTCAAGCGCTTGTGGGATTTCAGCCCTCGGCCCCTCGATCAAGTTCAGCCTCGCCCACTCCCGACTCACAGCTCAAAGTTATCAGCACTCTTTCCTTCGCGGTTGCGGCGGGCGGTTTCTAGCGTATCTACTATTGGTTTCGTACCAGTCTTCATCTTCGCGAGCCCTGTACCGCATCCAACATGGTTCTTGATCCGTTTACCGCCATTGGCCTGGCTGGAAACATTGTGCAGTTCGTCGATTTTGCGCTCAAGTTGGTTTCGGATGCAAGAGAGATCCGCAGTTCTGCCAAGGGCTTGACCTCACGTCATGACTTCCTCGAGTACCACTCTCAGCACCTTATCCAAATAACCGTCCTCATAAGTGAAGCATCAGCTGGCGGTGCTGCAGCTGTGGGCGCGGACTTGATCGATCTCTGCAATCAATGTAATGAGATCACAGATGCCATCCAACAAGCATTGGGAGATCTAAAAGCCAAGGAAGACCAGGCGGCTTGGAAGAGCTTTGTTCAAGCGATGAGGGAATGCGGGCGACAAGGGCAGTTGCTAGATTGGTCCAAGAAACTCAACAAGCTCCAAAGCCTCTTAACTCTACGTCTCATGGTGCTTTTGACGTGAGTAATACCATGATATCTAGCTGTAGTCACGCTGAGCTGAATGTCTGTAGGAAGAGACAATCTTACATTTCGCACCAGCTTGAGGGCCTCATTGTCGAGAACAGGCGTTTGAACATGGACCGGACCCAGGGCATCGAACGGCTCAAAACTGAAGTCATAGATGCGCTGAATGTTATGGCAAAGACAGCACCTCTTGCAAACAACTCCCTTGAAAAGCACATGTCCAAGATATTGTGGCAAAAGCCAGTCAGTGGCGCCGATATTGATGCGCTTTCCAACAAGATGACAACGCTTTCCAGGAAACTGTCCAGCTTGACCCGTGAAGGGAAGACCGTCGCGTCAGAGCAGATGCTCTTGAGAAGCCTGTGGTTCCCAGCAATGCGAGAAAGAGAAGAGAACGTGGCCAAGGCCAATGACAACACACTTCACTGGATTTTCGAAGGCATGCCGCCGGATTCCTTCGAAGGGACTCATCCAAGGCTCAAACAGTGGTTGGAACAGGAGAACGGCATCTACTGGATTCGAGGAAAGCCAGGCTCTGGCAAATCCACTTTGATGAAATACCTGTGCAACCACAAGACGACCGGAAGGGTCCTTGGGACATGGGCGTCCCCAAAGCCGCCGTTCAAGGCATCATATTTCTTCTGGTGCGCTGGAAGCAAGCTGCAAAGATCGATGAAAGGTCTTCTCCAGTCGCTCCTCTACGATGTCTTGCGGCAATGCCCTGAGTTGATCTGTCACGTCTACCCAGACCTGGAGGGGATGCACTACCAAAGTGACTACGAGCCTTGGAGCTTTGCTGAGCTTCAAGAAGCCGTAGAGCTACTCCGAGAACAGAATAACGTTTCAGCCCGTTTCTGCTTTTTCATTGATGGGCTGGACGAGTACGATGCAGAAACCGTAGAAGGCACCCATGCGCAACTGATCCATAGCCTGAAAGTTCTGGCGCAGTCCCCTGACATCAAACTTTGTGTCTCCAGTAGGCCTTGGTCAATTTTTATGGATGCTTTTGGTGGAACCCCCGAGCGGATGCTAGCGCTTGAAGATCTCAACCGCGACAACATCCATTCTTATGTCAGCAACACGTTTGCAGAGAACCAGCGTTTCGTGGAATTGAAGTCTCAAGACAATCGTTACCAGGAATTAATCGCGGAAATCGTTGAAAAAGCTCAGGGGGTGTTTTTGTGGGTTTTCCTCGTCGTGCGCTCCTTGGAGAAAGGTCTGGAGTCTTCGGATCGGATCATCGACCTGCAAAGGAGGTTACGCCTACTTCCACAAGACCTCAAAGAATTCTTCCGCCAGATACTGGGCTCTGTTGATGAGGTTTATCAGAAACAAACTGCCGAGCTCTTCAAGATGATGTTGGATACCCCGCTACCAATATCGCTCATGACACTTTCTGTCGCCGACGAAGAGGATATTGACTTTTCCCTGAAGACTAGAACGCCTTTGAACATCCATGAGATCCGTGAAAGGCAAGGAATTATGCGCAGGCGCATTGATGCCCGCTGTAAAGGCCTCGTTGAGGTCGCAAAACTCCCAACGCGGTATTCTTCAGACGGCAGCCACTACTTCGTCTCTACAAAGGTTGAATTTCTCCATCGTACTGTTCGGGATTTTCTCAAAAACAAAGAGATGGAGGATTTCTTCGAGTGCTTTACCCAGGATTTCGACCCCCACTTGGTGTTGTTGAGATCTTTTCTGGGCCAACTGAAGCTGCTCCCCGTCAGCAACGAGGCCTCCGGGCCGAAAGATACACTGCTGGAACAGCTCGGGTACTGTGCACGAAGACTCGAAGAAGAGGTTGGGAGTTGCCCTCCCGACCTTCTTAACGAAGCAGAGCGGGCTTCAAACATGGGCACCCAGGCCTACTTGGGCTTCTTAGCGCAGCGCGGAGTCGCCAAATATTTGGCGAGACGTGTGGAATCGAATCCAGCTCTACTGAGGAACAGGCGTCCGCTTCTTGACTACGCACTGGATCCGCCGGTCGAAGAGTTCTCTGACAGAAGGGTCATCAGGGCCAACGTCGTGCAGATTCTGCTGAAACTTGGAGCGAATCCGAACCAGAGCTACGAGGGCAGTACGGTCTGGGGACGCTTCGCGCAAAAACTCAGTGCCAAGCAATCAGTGTTCAAACCGGATAGCTTGTTTCAATCGACTAAGCTGCTGCTCCAGCACAACGCTGACACAGCTAAATCCATACAAGTTGGGTGGCAGACGCGCCAGGGAGGAGGAAGGACTGGAAGAGCGTCCGACATGTATGGAGGCACAAAACTGCCTTTGTACTTGAAAGCTATAGATGTTGTTGATCAGTGTGAGTCATTCACATCGGAGCAGAGGAGAGAACTTCTTCAGACTTCCAAACAACAGAAAATCGGAGCCAAGAATTGGCCAAAGTTGCTCCTAAATCGAGCTTTTTGGATAGGAGCTGGCCGTATCTCTAGGTGAACAGGCCAAAGTGGACTTTTGATGTGCTTTCTGTAAAAAGGATATTGCGCGGGGCATTTGGGAGTCAGGCATACAATGATGATGAGCGCTTTCATGACAATTGGACACCGCGTGATTTCTTCGAAAAATGCCCTAACCGCGCATCGTTAAGTAAATGTGCTGAGGGACGATAGAGTACACTATATGTTTAGGCCATTCATGAAGAGGATGGGCATCGCAGATACCGGGGGAGAGTAAAGAATGCAACACAATCTCCAAAAGCCAAAAACTCGCATTATATATTGTGCTGCGCGGTGTTCGGCATTGGAAGGTGCGCGGCGGACAAGTGCAAGCAGCTCGCGGAGGCAGAAATACAAAACGCGCGAGGGAGTTGTCGAGGGTGGATCGCGGGTGCGGCCGTGGCGGATGCGGTAGAGGGAAGACATCAATGTAGACGTCGAGCTGTCCTGATGCATGGTTCCAGCCTTGAAAGCAGAGGCAAATGTACGATTTTCTTTGGGTTGAAAAAACAGAAATATGTCTAACCCATGATCAGCGGTGACTGAAAACGGTGGATTAGCACACAACAGGACTGTGATGACCCTTATCATCTCCATGTGATGAGAAAAGTGTCGACCGCGCCGAAATATACCTAAGTTAAACGAAGGGCAGTCAAAAGCGGGAGCGGACATGACGGCGACAGAGAGAATCTACAATCGATCCTATCACGGATCCAATGTGAAGGATCGATTCCGTTCTGCGTGATGCTGACCTCCGGGGAAGTGTCATTTCTTTCGCAATCAAGAAAAAGCAAGAGTAATCAAGCACTTGGGGCAACAATGCCTTAAGAAGGATTCTTGTCAGATGAATACGGCATTGCCATGGATCTTCAAGAATATTCCACCAACAATCAAGCGATGAGTTAGCTTGGCGTGGACGTCAACCAGTACAAGGGCCGCTGGGTGTTCGATAGCTTGTTCATTTAGTTCTACTCCGCTCAGAAACGTAACTTTGTGGTTATGTTTTTTTGGCCCCATAAACTCAAAAGAAAGAGCGAGAAAGCCCACGAATCATTAACTTTCCTTCCGGGTATTCCGTAACGACTCCAGTCAGCACAAAAAAAAAAATTAAAGCAGCACTCGCAACCGTCAGCAAGCCCGTGTCCTCCACACCTTGATGGCCGTGGCCAGCTGGTGGAAGATATCAGATGAGGAATTAGTCTCGTCAGGCATTCAACGTGGAAATGATCCAGCTCCTCGGTCTTCAAGCGCCGACATCGACCTTCATGTGCGAAGCCTGCTCCAAAGGCTTCAGCAGAGAAGCTGCGACTGCCATGTCAAAATCGGTAATACCGGCTTGCTCAATGACGTCCAAAGTCTTTGGAACACCGATGAGGATGACCCCCTTCGGAACCACGACGCCCTCAACACTGAAGTTGCCGAAGCTGACTAAACGCTCAAGCTTCGGACAGGACTTGAAGATACCGGCGACGATAACCGTATCGACTGGATTGCAGAAAGAGATGTCTAGGGTCTTGAGCTCCGGATAGATCTTCCGACCATCAAACACTTCCATAAAGGCTTCGTGAGAGATGTGTCGGCAAGAAGCGAGATTCAGAGACCTAAGTTGTTGACCGGAGTGCTTCATCAGCGCTCTGAAACCATCGGAGGCCAGACCGATAGCCTTCTCCGGGCCATTTGGATTCTGGTTGTCGACATCACGAGTGCTGTTGAAGTCGGCAAAATGGAGTGGGGGGTTGGCCCAACCGGCGAAGAGGCTAGCAAATGCAGCATCGGAGCAATAGTCATTCTCAGAAAAGCGCAGCTTGCGGAGGTTCCGACACTGTGTGTGTATGGCTTCGAGGACAGTGTCATCCGCATCCAGGAAATGCTCGAGTGACAGCGTCTCGAGATTAGCGCCAACGCAGTCGATCAGATTGACCACACATTCACTCGGGACTTCTGCGGAGGTTTGAAGTGAGAGGTAACGTAGATTCATGAGCTTGGAGATGGCCTCAATCGACTCGGACGTAATGCGGCGGCAGAGCTTCAGCTTGAGGCGGATGAGGTTCGGAGCGAAGTCAACCATAGTGCTGACAACACGGTCATCGAATGCTGCATCGAGCCACTGAAGCTTAAGCTCCTCCAGCTTCTCTCCTTGACGCATGAAGAGCTCCCTCCACATGTCGTTTGTCACCAAGTTTGAAGCATAAAGCTGGAGGTAGCGGACGTTCTTGCACTTGTCCAGCATGTACTCCAGGTTTTCGTCCTTGAATTGGCAAGCATTGCGTAAGATGACCTTTCGAATATGGGGTACGCTGGCGAATAGCTCCGTGTAGTCCTCCGTCTCAAGATAGGCTGCGTCATGGACTGCCACGGCATCAAGGTCAGACCGCAAAAAGAGCTTCAGGGTACGAGGTGTGAGGACGCGCTTCTTGGAGAAAATCTCGGCAATTCTCTCCAGGATATTCTCGGGAAGGTCGCCGAATTCCTCGATGTCGCTGTGGTGCTTCGCGACCTTTTCGATGCAAAGCTGCTGCAGCGTCTTCGCACCTTGCGCTTTGTATGATGCGTCCATGCGGTCACTCTCAAGCTTACGCCGGCGTGTCTGGCTAGTAGGCTTCTTCTGCTTCTTGGAAGGGCCGGCTTCTGCGGCAAGCTCCTTGCCGCAAGGGGTGCACAGCAAGCCTCCCTCCGGACCAGTCTTGCTGTAGGCAGTGACGGTAAAACGCTTATTGCAAATCTCGCAATTTTCCAACTGGCCAGGCGGAGGTTGGGTCTTCTTGTACATGTCCCGGGCGAGAGTATCGTCGTGATCAGAGTCGCTGTTGTCAGCCTCGGCCTTGCGTTGTGCCTTCTTCTTCTGGAATGCCTTGCTTTTCTTGATCTTGGCCAGATTCTTCGCTTCGGCCGTTATCTCGCTTGCTTTACGCTTCTTTGAGGATGTGGTAGAGGGACCTGCTTCCACCTCCTCAGCCTGCGCGTTATTGCTGTTGGAACTGGATCCAGCGTCCGGTGATTGGGGGGCGGATTCGCCGGCATCGCTTGTAGCTTGCTGTCGACGGCGTTCGTAGTTATCGCGGATTTCAGCTGCAGAGATGTTGTTGGCCTACAGATTGTCACGTTTAGCTTTCTGCAAACAGTGACCTAGGCGAGCGTCCCATTGAAAGACCACATACCGCAAGGAAATCAGTCAAAGCAGAGTTTCTGCCAATCAAGTTAGAAGCCCGTTTGTGTTGTGAAGTCGCACTCAGCGGGGAGAGAACTAGGGATTTGAACATACGGGCCGCGAATGCGATTGGCATTGGAGCGTCTGCCCGACCTGCTGTTTGTTAATAGACATCGCCACTGGCGGAAAGGCTCGCTCACATTGTGAAGTCGCAAAGTGACAGCTCTTGGGCCGCTAGAGGTTTTCTGAGCTGGCAGGATGCCAGATGTACGCAGGAAGAAAAAGGAAGCGTGCGGTCGAGCACGAAAGCACGCAGAACGAGGGTTGATGATGGAGATGCGGGTGAGGCAGAGAGCAGCAAAGGCGACAGGGCCCGAAAGCCCGAACGCGCTAGTGCCGACGCGCAGTCAGGTGGCAAATCACTAGCGCGACATTTCCTTTGTCTCGAAACGGAAAAGTATCCGCCGATCAAATATGCGCTCAGCTGAGAATAGTTTACAACTCCAGAATGCTCATGATTTCGGTGGCTGCTCGTCTATCATTGGGCAAAGGCCACTGATAGACCAATACCTAATTGCTGGCCCTCAAAGAAGACGAAAAATCCCCTGTAAAATGAATATGTGCCAACGCCTTTCTTGTTGCTCAAAATCCTAGCCGAACAAGCTCCCTTCAACAAGGAAGCCGCAGAGTGTCCTCGCTGCGATCCCAAACCGCAGCCTTGATGCCTCGATTGCTCTGAGAGCACCGTGGAATTCCCTTGCTACCTGGTAAGCCCTTCCCATTTTCAATTTCTGATTACGCTTGAGCCAAAGGAATCATCAGCGACGATTCGACATGGTGGGGTACTCGTCCTCGCTTTCGTCCTCGCTCGAAGATTCGTACTCGTCTTCGCCTTCGCCCCATACATTCTCCTCCGGCTCAGGCTCGGGGTCACGGTCCTGCTGGTAGGCGCGAACCTTGGCCCATTTGCCGCCAGAGCTGCTCGCCGGACGGTTCGTCTCCATTGAATCGGCAACCGATGCAACACGCGGGTGGCCGTATTTCATTGGATCGAAGCCACTAGTAGTGGTGCCACTCTTGCCGGTCGACTGTGCAGAATAAGCCGAGGCAGCATAGCTCGCGCTACACCCGGTACTTCCAGCAGGAGCCATGTTGGCAGTACTCCCGCCGGTTGCTGAACGATCTCTAAGGGGACGCCAGAAGCCACCAGTCGTGGTCGATCCCGTGCCATTCACGCTCACGGTGTCGTTGACGCTCAGTTCATCAAAAACACCGACAAGGTTTCCAGTGGCTTTGCCAGCCGAGGACTCTGGGTACGTTGAGATTACAGAACTCATATCCTGGTACTCTTCGTCGTCGGATGAGCCGTCTTCCTCGTCGGAATCAGAATTGGTGACGACTTCACCGTGGTAAGTCCTCTGGTTCTCGAGAGGCTGCATCTTCAGTTGCTCCTTCATACACTTGTTGCATTTCTACACCTTGCATGTCAGCGGCGAATTTTTCCAAAAAGTTGAGTGGTGGTGAACCGCATAATCAGCGTTCTTGCGCTGGGCTTTCGCAAAGTCCTCCAGACCCTTGTCCTTGCCGCACATGAAGCACTTCAACTCCACCAACTGCAGAGGGATACACAGAGTGCACTGTGCCGTGAAAGGGCCTTTGTTGTCGAGGTACTTCTGGCGCAGGTCGTTCAAGCGTTTCCTAGCAAAGTTTGATTGGGCCTTCCATTTGTTGCAACGGTCGCAGCGAATCCTGTTGATTCCATTATCAGCAGACATTCGCAGGCTGGGAAAGGAGAGTTACTTACTTGTCAGGGAGGTGGACATTGGCCAAGCTGGGATTAGAGAACTCTCAGCAGCTGTAATGCGATGCCCTGATAGGTGAGTGACGAACCTGGACGAAGTGATATCTTCGTTGTAGTAGTAGCGACCGCACCTAGGCATATTGACGGCGACAGAGGTGAGGCAGACTGGGTGGGTGTGTTTGCCTGCTTGGATAGCAGACCGAAATCTTCTTTGCCGGAGATAATGGCTGTAGGCGGGTCTCCCTTCAAACTGCTCGAGTGCCGGGTCGAAGGGCTTTTGTATGGTGAAGAGGAGAGGAGAGGGAAGCAAAGTAGACGTCCCTTTTATGAACGAAGGAACGACCTCTTTCCCAGGGTCTAGCGTGTGAACAAGAAGCATTCATGGCCGGTGACTCAGACTGTAGTTGACGTGGATGGAAGGAGGACGAGGCGTACCTGCCCAGAGAGCCGCAGTCGTCTCGGCACCTGCGCCTGCACCTGCAAATCACTCGGCACGTGGAGCAGTGCGGTGAACTCTGCTCATCGTGCGTCTCAATGGACTGGTGGGTGTTTCCATCATTCCTTCCGGTTGCACAGTGTCAGGGCAATAGGCCTTGGTTGCTATTAGGGTGCTACTCAGGTGCTTGTCACGTGAACTCCGCATGCGACCCAAGGGGTATATGCACCCGCGAGTTGAACCCTTCTCACCAAGGATTCGCACCTGAGTATAAAACCATCCTAAAGGGTCCCTGATTATTTGCCTATCATTTGCTCTCACACAGCCTGTACGAGGCCGGCAGGAATTCACATGGAGCAAGTCGTCAATTGCCGGGCCCTCAAACAACGCAAAGCAGCTGCCGTCGCACCACCCTCGATGTGTCCCCGCGAACTGCAGCTTGAGCATCCATGTCGATGAGGACGATGGATGGGACCGATGAAGAGTGAAGTCGTCGGGGAAGCAGGTGGAGATCAAGCGAGGACTCCAGTTCACGGAAAGATCGTCGGGGGAAGCCTCCCCACCTCCGCCTGTCAGCCGCACCAATACTTCCCGATCCAGTCCCCTGTCCACCGTTCACCATGCTTGGCTGAGGCCACGTCCGACAACAGTTGGTCCGCTTCTCGCTTCCCCGCCGTCCTGTTCCGGCAGTGTATTGTCATTCCATCCGGAGAACCCACCACTCGTTTTCTTGCCCCGCTGACCCGCCTGCCGAGGGCGTCGTGAGTGCAGCATGTGGGGATCCATGGGCACACCTTAAGACGTCCGCAGTCCGCTCCCGCCATGTTTCTAATCTCATTTCCTCCGTTTCTACCGTTCTCCCCAAGCCTTTCGCCTCTGTAACCTCGCCTTCCTCTTTCCGGGTCTTCGAATAAGATATCTCCCACGACTTTCGACCCTGCACCATGGCTACTACAGAAATCCCCAAGAAATACAAGGCCGTCATTTATGACAAACCCGGTCATCTCTCGACTAAGGTCGACGAACTGGACACGCCAGAGCCCGGGCCTGGCGAGGTTCTGGTCAACCTGTACATATGCAACCCCGCAAATGAATTCATCACCGTTGCCCTCTTCTTACTCATCTCGCTTATAGGTCGCACTCCGGAGTTTGTCATTCGGACTTCGGCATTATGCTGAACAGGTAATTTGTATTTCGCTCATTGTGCATACCCTTCACAGTGACTGATCTTCTTTACCCTTTCAGTTGGTCACAACTGCCGTTTCCTACTCCCGAGGGCCAGGTTGGAGGGCATGAAGGTGAGTGCCTGACTTCATCGCCCATTTCTCCCGGATATCCTAATTGGTCACATCAGGTGTCGGCAAGATCGTCAAGATGGGCCCAGGGTCTGAGGCCGCTGCCGTTAAAGTGAGTCGATTACGAACCATTGTGGTCCTGAAGCTAAACATAAGTGGCAGCTCGGTGACCGTGTGGGTATTAAGTGGCTCAATGGGATATGTGGGTCCTGCAGTAAGTATCTCACATCTAGGATACATACATGCATTGGCAGCTTATGGTTGCTTCACAGCTCCCTGCCTGGCTGGCATGGATGGCCAATGCAAAAGTCAGGTAGGTATTACTAAACGTAGGAATCCCTGCGTAAGTGCTGACAATGCGGGGTGTAGAAAGTCAGCGGTTACTATACACCGGGTACCTTTCAGGTCGGTTCCTCGCCTGCATCAACGTGATATGTTCTCATAAATGTCCTCCAGCAATACGTAATTGCCCCGGCAAACTACGTTACTCCAGTATGTTTACCACTGCTACTCTTATTTAAATCGACGCTGAAATTCCACCAGATCCCAGATCAGCTTGACAGCGCTGCAGCAGCGCCAATGCTCTGCGCCGGTGTAACAACCTACTCCGCTCTGCGCAAGGCCAACGCCCAGAGTGGAGACTTCGTTGTCCTACTCGGTACGTCCTTCACTTACTTTTTCTTGCGTCAGCCCAACGTTCCAAACAGACTTGACAGCCCCTCGAGCACAGCTGGTCTCCCTGCACTCAGAGGCCAGAGAGACCAATCTGCCCAATCAAACACTCCTTTTCTCTTCTCTCAGGACCCCTCAAGACTGACCAGACGCCCGTACAAGGCGCTGGGGGCGGCCTCGGTCACATTGCCGTCCAACTCGGCTCGCGCGGCATGGGCTACCGCATCATCGGCGTCGACTCCCCCTCCAAAGAATCCCTCATCCTCTCTTCTGGTGCCGAGCACTTCCTGCCGCACACCCTCGGCGCCGACCTCCCTTCGCGCATCCAAGAGCTCACTGGCGGCCTCGGCGCCCAAGCCGTCGTCGTGCTAACGGCCGCCAACAGCGCATACGCGCAGGCCATCGACCTGCTGCGCGAAGGCGGCACGCTCGTCTGCGTCGGCATCCCCGAGGGCGCGCCCGTCGCCATCGCCGGCGCGCTGCCGCAGGTGCTCATCGCCAAGGCACTCAGAATCGTTGGTGTCGCTGTTGGCGATCGCAGGGAGGCTATAGAGACGATGGATTTTGCAGCGAGGGGCCTCGTCAAGACCCATTATCGGACGGCGCGGATGGAGGAGTTGACAGAGGTATTTAGGGAGATGGAGGAGGGGAAGTTGCAGGGGAGGGTAGTGTTGGATCTTTCTTGATTGTCCCTACGGTGCGGAGGTGAGAACTGGGTACCGAGAAGGTCTTGTGTAGGGCCTTGAGGTTCAGCTCACAGAGGGAGCTGCGGTGCGAGGTAAGAGGGCTTATTCGCAGTAGCGCCGTTGCGAGACATGAGACATTAATTTCTTGGCTTGTTTACTGCTCGGCTACTTGACGGAGAGAATAAATTAACAAAGCTCGATGAACATTTCCACATCTTCAGAAAGATCAACCTCTGGTGC